>JAREYC010000006.1:7107500-7307500 GCA_030015325.1 Cryptoblepharus egeriae | reverse complement strand
ATCATATTCCCAGTGCAGGCATCAAACCGCTTTCTCCTTCCTGATAGTATTCCCACTGCATCCTCAATTTCTTCTGCACTTCCTTGCAACACCCTTAATGTAGAATATTCAACCAGATTACCGGACAAGAATGCAAAGAATTCAGAGTAATACTATTCACACATTATATAGCACATGTGGCCGACCTATGTGTAGGGCAAATTTTGCTGATCTGTATGTGCAGTCAGTTATGCACATATTGTGTTCAGTGCACATACAGCAGTACACACAATCTGTCGCCATATATAAGGTGTTCAGCCAGCTGGTTAACTTTTAAAATGAACACAAACACCATCAGTCACACAAAAACATGGATACATGTTGAGTGTACTGATGTACACATGTACAGTATAGTGTGTGAATATCTCAAGTGTGCTGTTAGGGGAGGAAGTCTTGTGCATGATATGAAATTCTAATCTTTATTGTTATTGTCATGAATGCTCCAGCGCAGGGTGACAATATGCACTATTTTTCCAGGATATGTCCTTTTTTAAAGACTTGTGCCCTAGAAAAATCTTTCTTCTTCTTTTTCTTGTGAGCAGGCAGCATGTAGCCTTCTTGTAATTAATAAATTATATGTAATAAATTATCTATATATTAGTTTAAAATAAATAATAAGTAATATAATGCTTAAATTAACCACGTGAAAATAATATATGAGTGTTTTTAGTTTTCATTTTGTCATGTCCTACATTTTTTGGGAGGAGATTGTTCACTTTTATGATTATGATGTATGGTCACACTGCTCCAGCATGCTAACCAGTTGCCCTAGTGTTTAAGAGGCAGGAAGCCAGTCCCTGAAATATGGGGTTTCTTATTCGACCACCACAACCCTTATCAATAGTTATGCTGAGCAGAATAGAGATTGTTGCTTTCCTTCTGTTACATACAGCAGAGTCACCATTTTCTTCTTTGGACCCTATCCTATCCCTCCCAACTGGTGCAGCCATACTGAATTGCAATGCAATGTCCCCCATAAGGAGGGGACAGATTAGGAAGCTGCAAAGGGGAAAAGAGATCCAAATCTCCTTAAGCTTCCTGCTCCACCATTCTTTGGACCTGTGGTAGTTCTGTAGTTGGCACAAGTCCAAGATGATAAAGGGGGAGGGGAGGAAGCTGCAAACTGAGGGGTTAGGATATGGCATACACCATCACAACTGGGTCTTCCTCTCCTACAAACTTCTTGCCCTGTTCCCCCCTTTCCTGAAGAATTTTGTCCCTTCCTCAACCCAATTTGTCCCCTCCCAACACCTGCCACTCTATTACCCTCTCTGGTAGGTGTGACGTTGGGGGGATGCTACCACCTTTTACTGCTGCACTCCCAAAATGGCTGCTCATGGAGCACATTCCTGGCCCCTGACATAGTGTCAGAGAGATGTTGCGGCTCTCCTGCCACAAAAATATTTGCCCACTCCACCTATAAAGGAATAAGGGAGTAAGGAATTGAGGACACAATCCGAACCAATTTATGCTAGCATAACTCACCCGCTCCCATTCCTGTGGTGGTATGGAGTGACTGGCACATGTCTGTGCACTGGCCTAACCCCCCAGGAGTGGCACAGAAGTATCTTATGGCACTTTTGTGGCACCCCCTGGCAAGCACGGGACTTGTGCTGGGACTTATGTCAGCCTAACTGAGGATTAAGATTACAGCCTGAAACTCAGAAAGTTTGGCTCGCCAAACTGCTGCCTTCTTCCTTCTCTAAAGTTGGAATATATGCAGAATGCAAGGAGAGAGGGGAATATTCTGCCTTCAGAGAATAAAAGAAGGTGTTGCACAAGAGCCAAGAGCTTCCATCCTTATAGTCATTCAGAGAATAACATTTTCAAGAATGGAAAAAATTAAATGAATAACAGTAATAAAGGGTCTGTGGACAGTCCTTCATCCACCTTCCCAGATGTTTGTAGTGGAAAACACCGGCTGCAATCCTAGCCACGCTTTCCTGGGAGTAAGCGCTATTGACTATCATGAGACTTACTTCTGAGTAGACATGTATAGGATTATGCTCACAGTTCCCAGCATGCTGGGACTGTTTGCTTAATTTCACAAGGAACTGTTCCATGTTCCATGCTAACCTGGAACAAACCTGTAGTGCCTGTAAATGGCAGGATTGTGGATGCTTACAATGGAAATATACAATAAGAAGCTGGTGGGTGATTATCCAAATTGGTCTAATAATAATTCCCAATAATAGGTGATGGTAGTGCATATATGGTGTTCATTACCATTCTTCTCCAAAGCAATATCCCAGAAGGACCAATGACACATGTACAATTGCAGTCCACGTTGCAATCTCAGAAACAAAGGACACACTTGTGGTGAAAGAATCGCATTTCCTTAACAACAGCAATGTTGTGGTGTGATAGTTGGGAAAATGCATTACTGTGCCTGCAAGAGAAGCATTCCTTCAAGTAAAGACATCAGTATCTGGTAGAGCAGGCTTTTTAGGTAGATAGATAAAAAAGACAGGCAGTCAGACACTTTCCCCATCTTTAGAAATTATGGTATATGTGTCTTCTTTTCTACAGTGAGAAACATGTCTTCTTTCTTTTCATGTGAGAACAATACCCATGGATAAGCCTGAGCATAGCGGTTATGGTAAGCATTTAGGGCCCAATCCTAGACTGGGGCAGCACCAGTGACTGGCACACTGTCCTAGCAACTATCCTAAGGCACATCCACACTGATGGTAAGCTCACTCCTATGCTGGTGGAAGGGCCAGCATCAATCATCACTGGGTCTCAGTGCTGGGAGGATGTTCAATGGGAGCATTGGCTGAAACGTTGCTCCACTGGGTGGCAGGGATACATTTCAGGGGTAAGAATGGGGAAGGCAGGAGAGAGGGGCAGGGTGAACCAAGGGGAGAATCATGGCCAGGAGAGGGGCAGGGATGGCAGCAGAGTTTGCCACTAAATCCTATGCTCCTTTTTGCATCTGGAAGTCTTACACATTGACAGCTAAATAGTGACCACAGATCTAGGAGAACCATTGCTGACTGCACAGCCAACCATGTAAAATTTGTTCTCTTTTCCGTAAGGAGACTCCAGTGTTTGCCAGCTTCCCCAGCCACATAGGATACAGCAGTGGGGTGAGGCTAATATAGAACATGTTAGTCTTGCTATAGTGTTGAGCCCTGCCAGGGCTACTCATTCCTCATATGATTAATTTCTCTAATAACAATTAGGATAGGTAATTTAAGGGTGTTTTGCAAGGTCAACACAACAGGACAATAAAATCACAAGATAATAAAATTTTATAAAAACCAAAAGATAAGACGTCAGCATAGAATCATCTCAGCTAAATGAGAGATAAGGGAAAAGGCTTTTGCTAGTCCCTGAAGGGAGCCTGAAGCACTGTTCCCCCAGTTCCTAACCTAGGGGATATGTGGCTGGAGGTGGCCCAAAAAATTAACAGGGTTGTCCTTGTCCTCCTAGCATAAGCCACCCATCAGAGGAAACAATGCAGTTTCCTTGCAAACAACAGCCCTGAAACCAGATTGAAAGGGATCCAAACAACTAGTTTGGCCAATAGTGCCTGAAATTGGCCAATAACCACTGGTAACATGATTTGCCTTGAATCCAAACCCTATATAACACAAACAAGTGCGCCAAGACATACTGGTCTTGGCTGTTTCTGATGCTCCTGTGGATAAAGTTGAGAAACCATCAAGGGGAAGGACACACTTCTAAGGCAGCCCACTTAAAACCACAGGATTCCCTCAAAACATTCATTCATCTGTTTAATGAACTTGGGATATATTTCTGTTCTGAAGACTTAGAGCTGCTTCTGTTCCTTTCTGATGCTGCTCTTTTGCCAATTCCCTGATTAGATAATTGAGTTTCTTTAATTAAGGATTTCAGCGGCCTTGTTGTCTGAAGGCCGCCTATTTGCAGTATTAATACATTCCCCAGACCTACAGCCTGCATTTCCAGCTGCAACCATTGCTGTAAGTATCTGTTTTTACGAAACTCCTCCCACAAATAAAATTCAATAGTTGTACATTGCTCCAATCAGTGCGCTGACCCTCTCAAGGATAAGCAGAATATGAATAGGAGTATAATTACAGTACCTTTAAAGTATCCTCTAGTAGTATTTAAAATACTAGTATTTAAAATTAGTATTAGTATTAGGCTTAGTATTGGGCTGTGGGTGGCGCAAGCGATTAAGATGCTGTGCCTGTTAACCAGCAGGCCAGGGTTCGAGATCCGGGTCGGCCCCACAAGACAGAGTGAGCTCCTGTCCTTAGCCCTGCTCTGCGACACCAGCTGGATCCAATCGTATTGGCTCTGTCTTTCCATTGGACTAATTCAGTGGCGTGGAGAGGGGGGATTTGCTGCTTGGGTGACAGCCTATCCTCCATAACAATCTAACCCAGGCTTTCGTGCTTCGCATGCAGCGTATGCAGTGCCGATCACAGTACCATAGCCTTTCAAGACTGACGGCGGCCTACTTTTAGTATTTAAAATAGAGGGGCTACATTAGATTGTCTTTTGTGTTCTATTTATTTATGGTCCCTCTTTTTAGAAAGTATTTGTTGAGTGAGGGTTTTGAAAATGTAGAATATTCCTGATCATTTATAACAATACACAGATGGAAATATTTGTGGTTAAGTGAAAGCAGCTGAGCTGGAAGTTGGAGGCTTCTGAATATGTCCTATTTCAGGCTTAGTATGACATGCTCTTAGTTCTAAAATACAAACCACTGGTACCTTATGTGGTGAAATGGATAATCCAGAATCAGGTACAATGTTTTTGAGATCTGAATTCTCTAAGACCAGATGCAGAATCCTGGCAATGGGTTTTCACTCAGTCCTAGCTAGGTTAGCAGGTAAATTATTTCCACCATCCCCAGCTGATAAGGATCCAGCAACTGCCCTCATTTTGCCTCTGTCTCATCTGTGGTCGACTATATCACAACACTAGTAAAATTCTATTGCCCATGAAGTTTCTGACTCGCTGCACATTTTCTTGTTTCCCATTCATTTTTATTGAAATCAGGCAGCCGTCCAAGAAGCCTGTGTTTGCCATGAAAAGGGGGCAGCCGTCCTTTAACCTGCATGTATCACTTGGCAGGGCAGATATGATCTTTGTGTTCACTACAAGCCCACAGTTTTGTTAAAAGCTAAAAAAGACATGGGCTCATTTTCCCTTAAAGCTGCTGCCTCGAAACCAATGTTGAACCAAAGCTGTCGCTGTTGAGAACCAAAGGTCAGGCTGAGAAAAATGAAATGCCGTATGAATAGAACAGGGCTCTGGAGCTTCACCGACAAATTCATTTTGAGCCTGGTGCTATCTCTCGGAGGGTGTGTGCCTAAGAGCCATCTCAAGAGAAACGTTAACAAATATCTCTGGAATTCCAATGCTGGCAACTGCTGTGGAATTTAAAACCTCAACAGCCTGATACACCATAAGGAATAGGAATTTGTATGAGCAGATTATATCCTGTTTTACACTATAGAGTTATCTATCTGCGTCCCACCTTAAATGAGCAGTGATTTTCTGCACCTCACAACGTGCAAAATGGTGATACGTATTATTCACCGATTCTTCGTGGGCCACTTCCGTTATGGGGAAAGAATCTACCTGCCGCTGCAACAAAGATTTCCGCAGTTTGTAATCTGCAACAAAGATTTCCGCACAAACACACTTGACATCTTCAAACTAGTTCTTCCCCACCTCTATTTTTGGTTTATAAATAGACATTATATATTTTGAGCCTGAGGTGGGAGATCAATAATAATCACCAACCTCAGTAAAATCAGTAAAAATACAGATTTGTACAGATGGTTAAAATATATCGGTTAAAAGCTTGCTTAAAAGTATAATTTAATAAAAATATTATACAGTACTTGTAATCTCATTTGCTCTCAGACTGTGGCTGAATGTCATGCCTGTATTTTATTGCTGCTAAAATCTTTGAATCCCAAGCAATGGAAAAATTCAATAGAATTCTGTAATTGGTGTAAATTGTATAATTGACAAATCATTTTGTAACACTGCATAATTAATTGCTGTGTTTATGGCTCGTTTTGGCCACTGATTGTAGGTGATGGAAGTCATGTCTCAAACAACATAAAAATACAATTAAACATTGTGGATTGAATACACAGAGGTGTACAACCTTGATATGAATTGTTTATGATTTTATTTTGCTTTTACTGGGGAGGATATACTATTGAGGAATTTGGAGGATTTTGTCCTAGTTTGTAAAGAAATTGAGATAACTGGAATTTGAGGCACGACAAAAGGCAACCATTGTGTTGGGGCTGAGAAAAGCAGTAGTAACCCACAGAAAGCACGATACCTTCCAGTCTCTTGGGTATAAGAATTTAACGGAGAATAGTATAACTGACATTGTGTGTTCTATGGACATACTCCCATTGCCATTTCCATGTTCACAGTCGTCCATGTACACAGTTGTACATGTACAGAGGGGGTCCTCTGGAGAAATATTTGTAAGCTGTTTACTTGCATGATCTGGTGCTCAGTCTTTAGTAAAAAAAACTGATCGCATGTCATAAGATTGGACTGCTTTTCACAATTCAAGAGCTAAATATGTGTGTGTGTATGTGTGAGCGAGCGAGCGACAGAGAGAGAGAGAGAGAGAGAGAGATCATAAAATATCGTACCTTATTTCATGAGTTGATGTGCCATTGTAGCCCTGCAACCTGCTGTGCTCCTTGGCTCCAGAAAATATACTTAGCCCTGTCATAGATGGCATGGGACACATATGAAACTGTCATATGATTAGTACAAGCAATTGCATGTAAGAAGGCCGAGGATCCAACACAATGCTCTCAGTGTGGAAGAAGCATGTGCAAGAAGTGTTGTCTGCCATTCAGTCTAACACTGGGATCAAGATATCCCGGTATGATGTATAATTCCTAACTAAAATATACATGTATATTTTTTACCTCATTGCATTCTAAAAAGTGATGTTATCTGTCCATGATCTTCTCTCTTTTGTCACCTATCCCAAATTTTAACCCATAAACTTACTCATAAACCTTCAGCTTGTACATGTTTTCCCAGTGCAACCAGAATGGAATATTTCAACTGTGTGAGTTGGTATTGGTGCATCCCCAGTGGGATTCCTCTGAAATATACTTCCCTCCAGAAATCTATTAACTTTTTGTCCCCTAACTGTACCTCTGGGGACAAAAATACATGGTAATTCCTTCGATGAAGTCCTAAAGTGTATATGCTGCACCAACTTTTTGGTTTGCAAATAAAGATAGTAATATCCAAAGTTCAGAGTTTGGCACAAAAGCAAATGCCTCGGGAGAGCTTTCTTGCATAAAATCCACCAAATGAGGAGTAGCATCAGCCAGCCATATGACTAAAGACCATCATATAATGCTGTTACTATGCTGAATGAAATCTGCCTTGTAGTTTGATTTCCATTTGAGGGTTATACACAATGAATGCAGCTCAGTAATGCTGGGACTCTTATTCAGTAAAACTGCAAGCAGTTACCATTTACAGTATATCATAGCCGGATGACAGCAGGAATGGTGGGAGTTCATTATAGGGACCATGAATTGTTGGAGGTAATTTAGATTACAATTTAAAGTTTAATTTAAAAATCTATCAACAAATGTGAAAGTGCTCGAGGAACATTTTAAAATGCACTTTAATCTCACCAGCACAAATAGCTTTTTCAGGGCTCTAAACATCATCACCTGGCAAAACAGTAAAACTTTACTGCACCTTTAATTAAATTACAAACACAAAGGATAATTAACATTTTTATTTTTATTTTATTCATGCCATTGTTTTCCTTCAGAGTCAATATCTTGAAGTTACAGCAATAGGATAGCAAGGAGAAGTTTATAGCTGGCACATTCTAGCAGGATATTATAGCATTCACGAAATGAAACATCCTATACTGTGTGTAGAGATGGTTGTGTGTCTCTGTATGCACACACAGACCTGGACATACAGGGAGGTAAGGACCAATCCTAATCAACTTTCCAGCATCCTACCAAGTTTCCATAGTCTCTATTAGGATGGTTGCATCGGTGTTGGAAAGTTGGATAGGACTGGACCCTAAAGCTTCATTCAGCCCTCTTAGCCAAAGCACATGAAGTGGTTCTTAGGAAGGACACCACAGCAACCCAACAAGGATGCTGCACTAATACTACAAAGGGCACATGGTTTTGATATTAGAAATACCCTGCGCCACCAGGGTAGGCATGATGAAAAGTGTTTAGGCAATACAAAAAATGGCAGAAGTATTCAGTGAGAGTCTTTGGAGGTCTTGACTCATGAACCCACTACAGTCACCCCTGAGACATCTAGGAGATCTCTAACCTACATGCTCAGTTTTCTTATAAAGAGCTTGAGCATTGGTCTTCTGGCAGATGGTAACTCTTAGAAGCCTCAGGAACAGGACTTGTCCAACCCTGAAATCCTAGAAATGACAACATTGATCCTAGAACTTATGAGTCTGATTTTCTCCACAATATCTCCTGCAATCATAAAGACACTTTCCTGGGAGTAAGACCTATTGAACACAAAGGGCCTTATTTTTGAGTAGAGATGGTTAGGATTGTGCTCATCATCATCATCATCATCAATAATGATGATGATGAAGGAGGAGGTGGAGGAGAAGGAGAAGAATGGAGATGCATTCATGCATCTTTGTCACTGCACATGCTTCTTAGCCCTAGATTATGTTCCCAGTGCTATCTACCATTTCACTCCATAGAACTTGCAGCTTTTTTTAAAAGCAGCAACTTAAACTAATCTTTTTTTTTCCTTTGCAGAGGGAAAAGAATTTTCCTTGCAAATTATATGGGCCCATCACATCAAACTGAATTACAAAATTCATTAATTCCCCTTGTTTATTTGATTTCCCCATTTGATTTGAGCCTTAGTTATGTTGTCAGTTATGCAGAAAAAATTGCCATATTGTACAGTAAAAACCTTAAGCGCTAGTTTCTCTCCAGGCAAATAGTGTTTAACTTACTACTGTTAATTACACTTGTATTATTTTTTCAAATTGGGCACCAACCAAGGCCAATTAATATTGATTGCAGATAATGATTATATTTTTTGAGTTTGTACCTAAGATAAAAATATATATAGTGAGCTTATATGATGAGCTTAGCTAAGTCCAGTGCCTTTTTTCTTGCCTAAAAAAGGTGCTGGTACTCACCACAGTTGCGTAAATAATAATCTACATAGGACTAATTATTAATTAGTTGGTAGGGGAGCAAGTGGAAAAAGTTGCCTGTACTGAGTACCAAAAGTACCCCCAGAAAAAAGCATTGGCCAAGTCTATGATAAATTGGAACTCTCAGTAATATTAAGAGCACAATCCTAACCATGTCTACTCAAAAGTAAGTCCCATTGTGTTCAATGTGTCTTACTCCCAGGAAAGTGTCTTTAGGATTGTAGCCTATGGGTGCAATCCAGAGTAACTACGGGGAGTCCTTGCTCCGATGTAAGAACAATTTGCTCTGGATTGCAATATGAATTTCCCATAGGTTTTCACTAGCTGGTGCAGTAACTACGGGTACACGTAATGTCTCTTACGTGCTCCCGTAGTTACTCTGGATTGTAGGGTAAGTCTTGGAAACATTTTTAGTCACTCATTCCTTGATAAATCTTGTGTATGTCTACTGAGAAGTAAACTCCATTATATTCAATGGATTTTACTCCTTAGAAAGTGTGTATTGCATCCTTACTAACTTTCCAGCACTGCCACAAGTGCAATGAAAATCTGATGTAAAGGAACAAACATTGCTTTCCCTTGAGGAGGCCTCTGTGACTGCCTCCCGACTGCAAAATGCAGCATATGCCCCACTGACAGAGCTATGCCAGTGCTAGAAAGTTGGTTAGGATTGCACCCTGAGTCACAGAGTAGTTAAGGAACAGTGGTGTGATATTAACTTCTGGAAGAGACCAGAATGAGGAAAAATTATTCTCATACAATGAAAACATCAAAATAGCAATGGAAGTCACATCCATTGGACATTCACATGGACATTCAGTTTAAAGTTATGTCCAGGAGAGCTGATAAGAAGTGGAAACACTCCGCAATGCCCATGTAAGTTCACTGCAGCATCCCATGACACTGAGTGCAGTGGCACACAGTTTGGGAACCACTGGTATGGGACATCAATGGAAGCTACATGAGGGCAGCACATTCCATGAACACTGCCCTTCATCCAAGCCATCAACAGAATGATTCATATTCTCCATACTCAGGAGAGAATCCAAACCATTTGTCTCTTCAATTGGGAGAGCTATTAATAGAGGGTTCCTTTGACACAGGTCTACATGCTTCATAGAATGCATGGCCACAAAAGTGCAGATAAGGGGGTTCTTCTGTATATTCTTATATGAGTTAAACTTGATGACCTGTTTTTATATCTGGAGAGCAGAGGGGCTTCTCTATCAGATTTTACTACAGAAGGTTTCCATAAGGACTTACTGATAAGGCATAATGCCCCTCTCCCCAAGGTGTGCATTTTTGCATAAGCTGATACGAAAGAGGGGGGAGGAAAGGTTGACCAAGGAAGACAAGCTACTTAATTTCTTTCAAACAAAATGAGCAGGCATGACCCAGTGCTACCCCAGGAAAGAAAGACCTGCCGGTGTGTATTAAACATTAGTGCTTTGGCTGCTTAATTATTGGTGCTTTGGCTGCTTAATTATTGGTTAATCTAGCAATTTAACATGCTTCATTTAGTTCTAATTAGGAGAATTAATAGGCAGGGAATAAAGATTTAAATGGACTGGTGGAAAACAAAACTGAGTTTTCAGCAGCTCTTGAAAATTAAAGGCTTCCAGCGGTAAATTTACAACAAAATATTCCCTTTTGTGACAGGAAAGATGGAGATGAAATGAGGAAATTTGCTGGATAAGAAAATCTAGGTCATTCAGGTTGATCATATGTCAATACCCCAAAAGAGGATAAGGATAAGAGTGCAGGACCAAAAAAAATGTAGAACATGACAAAATGAAAGAGAAAAAAACATTCATATATTGCTTTCATGTAGTCAGTTTAAACACCATATTGATTATTATTAAATTTAAAACTATTGTGTATAATTTGTGGCTGTGGGTGGTGCAAGCGGTTAAGATGCTGTGCCTGTTAACCAGCAGGCCAGGGTTCGAGACCCGGGTCAGCCCCACAAGACAGAGTGAGCTCCTGTCCTTAGCCCAGCTCTGCGACGCAGTTGGATCCAATTGTATCAGCTCTGCCTTTCCATTGGACTAATTCAGTGGCGTGGAGAGGGGGGATTTGCTGCTTGGGTAACAGCCTATCCTCCATAACAATCCAACCCAGGCTTTCATGCTTTGCATGCAGCGTATGCAGCGCCGAGCACGATACCATAGTCTTTCAAGACTGATGGAGGCCTGCTTTTTGTGTATAATTTATTAATTGCATCAAAGCTACGTGCTGACTGCTCACAAGGAATAGGAAGACCATGAAGTTTTTTCCCCAGGACACAAGGCTAAAAAAAGAGAACATGTTATGGAAAAGGAGAACATTTGGATATATAACATTTAAAAGGACATATGGTCCACCTATCATTGGACCCCCCCCCCCCCAATGAGCAGGGGATATGTTATGGTTTGTGCATTCTCAATGATAAAATGAGGGGGGGAAAGGGCTACTTCTGCCTTTTAAACACCATATTGCGAGTGTTATAATCAGTGATGATTCTTTTTTTGTTTGATTTTTTGATATATGTATTTTTTTAAGAGCATGAGGAAGCAAGGGATAATTAGTGGCGATCCCAGCCGCAGGAGGTACATCCTACTGATATTGGTGCTTTAAGTCACGGAGCTGTGAATTATTATAGTCCTTCCTCAGTCTGATGCTCTCTTTATGTTTCTTCTCCTTGCTTAGCTTTGGGGGATGAAGACATGCGGCTTTTCCACTTCAACAGCTGACTGGCTTCCATTCTCGCCTCCCCCAAATGTTACCGCCTGATCTGCTTGGTGTGTTTGTCTTTGCTAATCAAGCTGCATACTCTGACAAGTCCTACGACATTGGACACGGCTGTTCTTCTAATTAAGGTGCTAATTGAATTAAATGGCTGCAGTAATGAGCAGATGAGCAGCATAAAAAGTAAAGAGTCAGATAGGCCAATTAACGAAAGAGCTGAGCATAATTATAACATTTAAAATACATGCAGCTCTGTACCAATATTCTTAATTGTTACAGGGGAATTTATGATAATTGGCTCGACAACAGGCACGCGGGCTTAGTCGGAGACAAAGCTGGTAATTAAAGCAAAAATGATATTCAACACAAACCGTGGAGCAAGAATAACTAAGCGTTGATTTATACATAAGATGTTTGTAGAATAAGACCAATTGCAGAGTGAATGTTGAATCTATGGGCTCTTGATGGGCAACCTTCAGGTGTACACATCTGAAGTGTGTCATTTACCGGTAAGTCTTTCTGCATCTGACCGTTCAGTGGTTTCCCTCCATGGATATGATGAACATAGGAAGGTGGCCTCATGGATGAGCCAAACCTCATGGATGAGCCAAACCACATCAGCTATTTTCAACCACTGTGCTATGGTACACCGGTATGCCGAGGATGGTCCATAGGTGTGATGTGGAAGTTTGTGGTGAGTTATTTATCAGGAGGGCATTTGGAGGTTTTGAGCTCCCACCCCCCAGTAACATGATGTCAAAGGTAAAAAATCTGACAGTGTGCCTTTACAATGTTAGCATCTCATCAATGCTCCATCAGATAAAAAAGACTGTATATCGCTGAACTACATACACAGAGCTAATAATTTTATTCCTCTTTCCACATGTACAGTGATTGCAGTGAGGGGAACAGCTTGAACACTGCTTGTGAGATGGGCAGACAATGGGTTTGGGAAACACTAGGCAAATGAAAGGCAATTCAGTCATTCCAATTTTTTGTCCCTTTCATAATAATTTCCTATTGATTTGGCATGATTGCTTTATGCAATGTTGAACACAACAATAGGAAAGCAGGGCAGAAATTTGATAAATACATTGCAGTACATCAGCAAATACAGCACAAGGCACGAGGTCACCACAGACTAATAATGGGGTGCATGGCTCTAATAATTTTAATTATTAAATATGGATTTAGTGAACAGGTCAGAAATATCTTAGACTTAGCTGTTTCACATACCTGGCTCCAATCTTCCAAACTCACCCTACAATCCAGAGTAACTACAGGAGCACATAAGAGACATTACGTGTACCCATAGTTACTGCACCACCTAGTGAAAAACCTATGGGAACTTCATATTGCAATCCAGAGCAAATTGTTCTTACACCAGAGCAAGGACTCCCTGTAGTTACTCTGGATTGCACCCTAAGCATGTCCTCAGGGCTACTCAAGCTCCTTCAATAAGCAGGCGCAGAAATTTCAGTTTTCAAAGGGAGCAATCCTATGCATGTCTACCTAGAAGTAAGTAAGAAGCTATTTCTTACACCCAAGAAAGTGTGTTTAGGATTGCAACCAAATTGGCCCGTCCAAACTCTTTACATTGTAGCAATGTTTTCCAAACTGTGGATTGCAATCTGCTTTTTGATGAGTTGTAAGGTACTGAGCAAATCTTCCAATGTAAAAACAAGCAAAGGCAAGATCAGATGATTTTCTCAAGCCCTAATGCTATCCAAAAATTGTATAACTGCTAATTAATCTGCAAACAACTCAGCTCCAGGAGTTTGCAAGATAGCTACTACTTACCCTACATAAGACTCAATAGCTATTTTGCAAGTTGCAGTAGCTGAGTTCTTTGCAGAGCAATTAGTAATTAGCAATCATCTTGGAAACTGAAGGAGCTAATTACCCTATAAAGAACAACACTTCTGCAGTTTGCAAGCATGTGTGTACATATAGAGCAGTGATTTTTAAAATTTTTCCACTCATGGCGCACTGGCAGAGCACTAAAATGGTCCAGGCATACCATCATACATCATAAGAGGCTTTACGTGCACTCGTAATTACTGCACCGCCTGGTGAAAACCTATGGGAAATTCATATTGGAATCCAGAGTAAGTTGTTCTTACACCGGAGCAAGGACTCCCCGTAATTACTCTGGATTTTGCCCTCTGTTGCAGTATTCATCCCCAGGGACCATTGTTCAACCCTGGTTCTAGAGCCATAGAGCCAGCATTGTCCAAAGACACCTCCATGGACTCGTTGCCTGTATGCTCACAGAACACCGTTACCTTTTCACCGAGGTGGTACCTATTTATCTACTTCCATTTACATGCTTTTGAATTGCTAGGTTGGCAGGAGCTGGACGAAGGACAAAAGCTCGCAGTACTTGGGTCTTGAACGGATGAGCTGCCGATTTTCAGATTGACAGGCACAACAGTGCCTTTAATCACTAAGCCACTGCATTCCCCTTTCCCAAATTCCAATGGTCCACCTAAGGACGGTTTGTGGCACTTCATTGTGTCACGGCACAGTGGTTGAAAATGTCTGATTAAGAAAAATAAATGATTTTTTTAAAACACCAAAGATTTTCTGGGGAAAAATGGGAAGGAAGGAGAGCTTTTATTAAGTCCATTAGAGTTGCCTTGTTAAAAGAAATGGATTTCTTTTTTGTAAATAAAGGAATAAAAATAAATAATTTCTAAGGTTTTTTGTGGCTTGTAAAGCTTTTTGGAACCTGATAGAGAGTTCTTTTAAAAAGTAAGTCCTGGTGCTAAAAAAATTTGGGATTTACACTAAATTCACCTCCTCTTGCATTGAATAAATACCTGCAATTGTTCTTTGCAACTTGAAAGAAAATGCAAAAATTAGGGCTGGTGGAAGTTTGTTTCGATATATAATTGTGCCGTCACATTGTGGACTATCTTCTACCATTTTGGACAAAGCTCTCAAAAATATTCATAAAAATAATGTATAAACACAGAAAAAAAATTCTAGAGCTCAAAGGCACAGGCTTTAAAACCATGAAGAATTTTAGTTCTCTGCACACAAGTCTCCAATATATGTACTACTGCTTCTGATTGGTATCAAAGTTGTAATATATATCTACCTCGAAATATGCTGTTCTTATGGGCTCAGAGCTATTTGGATCTGCATGACCACACCACTAAGGACATACTGCACCTATGTGTAAGTGCCTACACATTTATCCTTATTGTAGTCTGTAACTTAGATGTCCATAACTCCAGACGAGCCAGTGGGCTACATTGCTTTGCCTTGCAATGTAGATATAGGCCACAAGAGGACTCCACATCAGTTTCTTGCACCAAGCATTCTCAGTTTCCGTCTTTCTTGCAATAGGTTTGCACATAGTCTCAAGAAACTCTTAGAAACAGATTAATAAAATTCTCTATCTTATGGGGCTATCTTCAAGTACTACTCCATAACTGGCACTGGGACATTTAAGGTAAGTGAATTCCTTTCTTGCCTGAGCAAGGCAAGATTCATGCTTGGGGGATTCACAGAACACTGTTTCAGGACCTTCAAAATAACATTTCAGAGGTTTTCCACAGGCTGCCCTTCATCAATATCATCCACAGCAGGGAATTCTGCAAATTTCTTATTACATTAAATTGTTATACCTTTTTTCAACTGAAAGTTCATAAAGTGGTTTACAAAGGGAAAAATCCTTTGTAAGGATGAAGGAATGAAGCAATACACAGCATGAAGGAATACAAATTTATGAAGGAATCCTATAAAAGAATACTTTCCAAAACATTTCCTAATTCCTCTTCCACTTTAATGTGAGGCCCTTGATAACACAGGTTTAGTTTCTCAGTTATAATCCAGAATGAGAACAGCGAAATAGATTGCTCAAAGGATTTCTCAGAGCTCAATCTTATTGGGCTCAATCTCAGAGCTCAGTCATGTATATGTTCCACCACCAGATATCTCTCAGTGAATATTAGTCCCATAGGCTACAATCAGTTCGGCCAGCATAAATCTCAGCATAAGTCTCATGCTGGCTGGGAGTGGTGCAAAAATCATAGAATCATAGATGTTGTAAGGCACCACGGGAATGAGGAGCCGATGAGTTGTGCTGGCTTAAATTGGTTAGGATTGCAAACTCAGTGTTGAACCACTTAGGACCTAATTCTATTTGGGCTGTGTGCTTGTAGATCTCCAGTCTTCTGTGTGCCTTTGCTCATAGTTCTCCACTACAAGTGTGCCTCTCCTACCAGTGCATAAATTCAGGAGACTCCAGTCTGGAGAACCATCCTTGCCACCATCAGTATGGCTGAATTATATAGGTGGCTGGTGAGTAGTTAGTTATTCTGGGTAAGGGAAGGAACTAACCACATTGATTTCTTTGGTTTTATAATGCCTTTGCTCAGTGCTGGAGTGTGGTCAATATTTTCTTCATGTAAGGGAACAGGCGGCCAAATTCCATCTAAAAACTGGGACAAAGTTACAATGGATTATTACAGAAAAGCACATAATTCAAACTGCGCATGTGACAGTGAGAGAGCTCCAGCAATTGACGGTACTGTGGAGTGGTTCAGTATTAGCTCTGGTGGAGTTGGGAGTTCTTGTTTGGATGGCTGGACTTTGATTTCATGAGTATCCTATTCAGAATGCATTGCATCTTCCTGATGTGAAGACATCTGTGTGAGATGGACTTCAGCTGTGAAAATTCTCTAGTTAACAGCACATTTCCTGTGGGTTTGGAGATGTGCGTCACCTTTGCAAAAGCTCTGCTTCTTCCTTGCAACTTTCCAGCCAATATTACTATGCATATTTTCCATGAAAACGCAGTGTCATGAAACAGACTTTATATCCACAATATATAAAAATGGAAAGCCCACCAAAAGACTTTGGTATATTGAATCATTTTTCCGCTATCCAGACACGGAATAAATAATTATATTAGAGATATCCAATCCTAAATTTGGTTTATAGCACTTGAGAACATTGTCCTCCCCCCACCCCGAATTCCTAAGCCACCATGAATTTAGGCCAATGGTAATAAAATAAATACAGTCCAACAACACATTGCTTCTATCTCAGCATAACTACTTCTCCAGGCAGATTTACCATAACACAGTCTGAGCAGGGAGAAAAAAAACTAACAAAAAAGATGGTTCATTTACAAATGTAATTTCAATTGAAGATAGTTTTCCAATCTTCTTTCATTTGAGTCTCAATTGAACTTCTTCTCCTTTTTGATGGCATGATTAGACATTGTGAGAGCTGTTGAAGATTAGTCAAGCACAGAGAGAGTAAATTGGGAAGGATGTTTTATCAGCGCACGTCACAATATATGAAAGCAGATGTGTATGCTCTGAGCTGTTCCCTCAAATTATGGTTATGGAATAATTTAGCCCTTTTGATTCTCACAGATTACTGCTTCCACTGATCATGCTGTCAAAATCAAAGTGAGCACTTCATTCCGCTTTTATTCATGCCAGATCTATTTTGCTTTCATAATGAGCAGATATTACCACCGCACAAAGAGGATAAAGACGTTCACAGTGATAGATAGGCGAGAGATTAAATGGGATCTTTATGACTTCTTCAGCCATCAGTTTTGACTGTGTGATAAGACGAGTTGAGTTGGGCACTGATTTGTTCTTTATTGGAGCCAATATTAGCATGAGCTTACCAGTGCACGGTCTGATAAAATCCATTTAAGGTGGAATGTGCATAAGCATTTTAGACTTAGGAGAAGTTCTTCTGCAAACCGGCGCTATAGCAGATTTAAAAACTGGTTATTCTTAACACTTAGAAGAACTAATTATTAGATAATTATATTCTCCTGGAGCATTTTTAAGGCAATAAAAGAGTTTCCAAAACAGCGTTATTTTAAACACTTTCTTTTCCAATAGAACACTATGTGAATTTCATTATAAATACAATTAGGCTTGTGCAACTTGATTTACATCCTATTTAAAAGAGTTTGGGTGCAATCCTAAGTCTGTCTACTCAGAAGTAAGACCCATTGTGTTCCATGGGACTTAGGGCAAAATCCAGAGCAGTTATGGGTCCACGCAACTATGTTACACTCTAGTGTAATCTTATGGAAAGTCACTTAACTGCTTGGAGCAAAAGGCTTAATTTGACTCTAGGATATGGGTCTTAGGCTGCAATCCTATCCTCACTTTCCTGGGAGTACGTACTATTGAACTCATCTCATAACATGTTCTGTTGCTCCCAAAAGGGCTTTGCTCTTGTGTTACCTTCCATACCATTTGGCAAACTGCTTCTGAAGAAAAGGCCACTTGGATAATATATCATTAGAGATGGCTAAAAAATATATTAAAAATGTCAGTGGTCATAGCCAAGCTCTTGAGTGGCTTTGAGGTCACATTTTGGATTCCGGTCAATAGTCTGAAAAGCAGTTGTTTCCAAAGTGTGTGCTTTAGTGCCCCAGTGAACCCACAGGGGCACTGGCTTTCCTAGGTGGTACCATCTTGGCTGAGCTGAGAAAACCCTCCAGAAACAACCATTATGGAAAGAATAAAACCTTGTTTGTATTGGAATGAGTGTAGTGGCATTGCAGTCTATGTTGCTTGTTTGGCTCCCTGCAAGACTTTTACTCCAATGGTGCAGCGAAAGGAGTGCAGGGGATAGCAACTGCTCTGTGCAACAAGCTTTAGGAGGGCAACGAGCTGAGCTTGATACC
Source organism: Cryptoblepharus egeriae (assembly GCA_030015325.1). Classification (NCBI taxonomy): domain Eukaryota; kingdom Metazoa; phylum Chordata; class Lepidosauria; order Squamata; family Scincidae; genus Cryptoblepharus; species Cryptoblepharus egeriae. The sequence continues at coordinate 7,288,880 of JAREYC010000006.1, read as the reverse complement.
AGTGGCCAAAACTGTGAAAACCATGGTATGTACCAGGGTTTATATACCAAGCAGCATATCTCTCTAAAGCGGCATATCTCTCTTCCTCTCTAGAGCGGCAGGAAGGCCACATCATCTTTTTGATACTGTGTCGGGGTCAGAGGGGGAAAAAAGAATATATTTACATTACAAATTTGAATAAATTTACATAAATGAATTTATCAGTGATGGAACTTGTGAATGAATGAATTCTTATCAGTTCACTTTCCAACACACAGAGAAAGGAAGACCTTCAAACCAATTCATAAGCACTTTCATATACACAGAGAGGAGGAGTGTGCAGCATTCCCAGCCTTCAAAATATCCTTCAGAGATGTGGAGAGCAGAGCTCTTCTTGTCTCTGGAGGATTACCAAAAAGGGGTTAATATAGCTCTCATAATACATACATCTGCTCACTAAGAGGCGCTCCTCAAGTGGTACTCCTATTTAGCAGGGGAGAATAGTCTTCCCTCTTCATCCCAATCTGCAATCCTAAACACACTTTCCTGGGAGTAAGACCCATTGAAAACAATGTGGCTTACTTCTGAGTAGACATTGTTAGGATTGTGCTCAATCCCTACAATCCAGAGTAACTACGGGAGCACGTAAGAGACATTACGTGCACCCGTAGTTATTGCACCACCTAGTGAAAAGCTAAGGGAAATTCATATTGCAGTCCAGAGTAAATAGCTCTTACACTGGAGCATGGACTCCCCGTAGTTACTCTGGATTGCACCCAATGTCTCTTACCAATAAGGGACACACTTTTATTTATTTACTTACCCTACAATCCAGAGTAGCTACGGGAGCATGTAAGAGGCATTACGTGTACCCGTAGTTACTGCACCACCTAGTGAAAACCTATGGGAAATTCATATTGCAATCCAGAGCAAATTGTTTTTACACCAGAGCAAGGGCTCCCCATAGTTACTCTGGATTCTGCCCCTAGTTAATTAAATTTGATTTTGTTGTTGGTTGTGGGTTGCAAAATCTTCATTGACTCCAGGTAGCAGATAGATTGCTTGGCTATGCCACTGGCTGGGGGGAGTGACAAAGCTGGGGAAGGAGGTGGGTTTTCCCCATTTTCACATTTTAAAAAACTTATGAATAACATCACTCATGGTTGTAACATCACTTCCAGGACATTATTTTGAGCTTGGCACTGGGCTATGTGATCATTCACTATTCCACTGCTTTACTCCTCCATTACCTTGACAGGTAGTACAGAATGGGTCAGAGTGACTGGGACATTGAATTACTCTGCTCCTGGAGGCTTAGGAATCAGGAATCTTTCCCCAAATGGAGAACTTCTCAAGTCATTTGCAGTCAAGGTTGGTTCCTGCATTGGGAGACCATCAGCAACTGGCCTCTTGAGTAAATTTTACAATAGTCAGTGTTATACTGCCACAGCTAGGCTATGGCTACGATACAGAATAACTATGGGACCTTTTACGCCGATGTAGTTATGGTGCAATCTATGGGGAACTTATGGGAAATGCATAGAGCAATCCAGAGTAAGTGCCTCTTACGTCTTCCCATAGTTACTCTGGATTGTAGGGTTAGGTGAGCTCAGTGATGCTCACTGGTCTTGGCTTATAAAGCCAAAGGCTTATAAGACCATTTTATATTTACAAAATATTACATCTGCAAATGTAAACAGAAGTGAATTTAACATTCCAACTATGAAAAAATCCATGTATATATGGAACAAGCAATAAAAGCAAGACACACTCTCCATTTGTTCAAGGGGAACTTTGTCTTTCATTGATTTATGGATTTGCAAGATGCCAGGTCAAGGTTCCCTTCAACCTTGTAGGATACTTTTGTGAGATGCGCATGGCAAGTGAAGTTAATTAAAGGGGAAAAAACAAACATACTAAAATGAAACACAGCAAATAGAAACACCATGAAAAGATTTTGTGCTTGATTGACCATAAACCACAAGTTACAGAGCATGTGATTTGATGAGATGAATGGTAGAAGAGCTGAACCTGGAACATGCGCAAACACTGACTTGTTTTCCTGCAGTATGATTTGTGGTTTGTTATCAAATAGAGTCAGCCAGTTCTTGCTTTCATCCCAGTAAAGTCACACATGTTCCACCTGCCACCATTAGTAGCTATGGGCTATCATAGCTTCGTATCTGCTTTGCTTAATTAACAAGAGTCCATAGTATTTTCTAAAGAAGGAGAGGCAATCCAGCCCTGAAAAACTTCATCGGAGCAGGGGAATGAAGCACCAGTAGCATAGTTACTGGCGGGGTAAGTACTGCAGGTGCTGCAATGCACAGCGCAAGTGGCGCTTCCCACTCACCATAAGACATTCTGGACAATTCTGAAGGCAAGTGGGAGGGCCATTTTCACTACATGTTGCAGCACCTGCAGTACTTACTGCTCCACCCCCTATTGCGATGTAGCATAGCTGTCTGTGGAAAGATCTGGAATGAAATTACCTGCTAAAGCAGAATCTAACCTTGAATTGAGCTGTAGCTGTAGAATAAGAGCTATTCAGCAGTTGTGATCCTTAGGAGAGTTGGTTCACAGTACTCAATGAATGGTATCAAAATAGCGAAGAAGAAAAGTACAGTGTAATTACAAACAGGGAATTGTGAATTAGATGTAAATGGAATGAACAGACATCTAAGCTCATTTAAATATCTGTCAAGGAAAGCAAATATTCAGGTTTAATTTGCACATTGGAATCAAACTTAGGAATTGCACTCTTCCACAAGGATATCCTACCTGCAGCATACTTTTTGGACTCCAGCATTATGAGCGAGTGAAATTTCATAAGAAATTTCTATGGATTGATAAAATGTCCAGACAATAGGAAGATTTGTATTAGTGTATGTTGAAAATCATAATTTTCATTTTGTAGCAGACCTATTTTCGGTCTTTCTGGGTGCAATCCTAACCAATTTTCTGGCTCTGGGATAAGGGCAATGCAACTCCTAGATAAGGGAACAAACATTGCCTCCATGACTGCTCAACTGCAGGGTGCAGAACATAATTTCACTGGCACAGGTAAGCCAGAGCTGGAATGTTGGTCAGGACTGCACCCTTTATCACCTAAGGAAGTTTCTCTAGCAGCATCCTTAGGATCAACTTGCAGGAAGAGTTGCTGAGTCAGTTGAATGCAGTAGCTACATTTACTCTGGTGTGGTGGTTGAGTTTTGTTTAATCTCTTTTTCTTCGTCAACTGATTGGGAAACAAAGCATGTAGCTTTGGGACCATGGACCCATCTAATTCCTAAGAGCGAGGAAGCGGTGACCCCAAGTGTTCAGTCTGACAAATGTTCAATCTGGCAATGCCCAGACATAATAAAAAACAGGATCGCAAGCAGGATCATGTGCCCTGTGTAACAGGATCATGTGTCCTGTGTAAAGTACCCCATCTCCCTTTAGCAAAGGCTTTTGCAGCCGTAAATGGCAAGTGAGATAAGGAGCTTTAACAGACATCCCTATTCCTGAAAAAATAGTGTCCCTGCCAGGAATGCCAGAGCATTGTCATAAAAATCAACCAAATTGTTGATTGCAGTTAATATTTAGTTACAATTGGCTATGTGAAATTTAGGGTACAACTTCAAACAAACCAAGTTATTATCAAATTCAAATTTTCCATGAAAAGCACCATGAAACTTGACTTACTTTCTTCAAAAATTCACAAATATGGAGATTTGATTTGTATACTTTGAGAGCTTCTTATTTTGTATTCTTCTTTTTTTCCCCACTGTGTAATTATTTATAGGTCTTTAATTGTATTCAGAGTATTCATTCATTGTTACATTCTGTTCTGTGCCACTGTAAGCACTGTAAAAGGTGAATACCACAGTTACAGCCCAATCCTATACATGTCTGCTCAGAATTCAATCCCATTAGACTCAACGGGGCTTACTCCAGATTGCAGCTTTAGTGGTATTTCTAAATATCATCAATTGCTATCATGTGCATGATGAATCTTGGTGAATAACGTAGCTAGTATGATTATAAAGACTGGTTGTGTGAACTGGAATGAAGACTGAAATGGATTTTTCCTTGAGTATAAACTGGGAATTAAGTGTGCTGCTTAGGAAAAAAGATGGAACTAAGAACAATGGCAATACCAAAGTAAATTAAAAAAAATTAATGTGTGTGCTTTAGGCTGCAATCCTAACCTCCACTTGGAGCAGCCTATGTCCTAGCATAAGTCCTATGCTCATCTGGGGGCAGAGATGGGCTTCAGCAGGTTCTAACACACGCTATTGAACCTGTTGTTATAGGACATGTCTATAGGACATATGTTGTTATAGGACCTATGCCTAAAGGACATAGAACCTGTTGTTAATTTATTTGACAACAAAACTTGACACAAAAGCACTTTTGCTCCACTCCAGGGGTGGCCAATGCACAGGCATACTCCAACCTCTCCACACCATCATGGAAAGATAGGCCAGGTGAGTTAGGCTAGCTTAAGTTTCTTAGGATTGTATGCTTAGAGTCACTGGAGCAAATAGGCATGACTCTGTATGTGTGTATGCCTGAATCACAGAGATGCTCTGGCGGTACAGGTAAGGTAGAGGACAGTTCATGGGTGGATCAGGGTGGGAATTGGGTTAGTAGGTGCAGAGGGTGGGCGTGGGTGCCAATATCTTAAGCCCCTGGTCTGAGCCAGACACACCACTATGGATTTACTCAGATTTTTGCCAGATGGTGATCCAAGTTAGGTCCACCACAGAATGCAGAGCAAGGAGCATGTAAGTATGAAAGTTCTTTGTGAATCTTCCTGCCACTGCCAGTTCCTTGGTCAGCCCATATTGTGCAGAGAAAGCTGTGTCACTACTGCTGCAAATTCTGGGTCAGTCCATGATAGGATTAGGCTGAAAGAACTCATCCCTATTGAGTTCAGTAAAACTCAAGTGCATATAGGATTGCAGCTGGGCAGACCAATCCTTAAAAAAATTGATATACCCCCAAATCCAGAGTAACTACAGGAGCACGTAAGAGACTTTACGTGCACCCGTAGTTACTGCACCACCTAGTGAAAACCTATGGGAAATTCATATTGCAATCCAGAGTTGTTCTTCTTCTGAGTTGTGTAAATTGTTCTTACACCGGCGCAAGGACTCCCCATAGTTACTCTGGATTTTGCCCATAGGCATTGATATAGCCATGCCACTGGAGAGTATTCTATACCCATGTGGGGCAGTCCTAGAGGTCTCTTCTGTAAGGGAACATTTATGCTTTTTGTGAAGGTCATAAAAAATTCCCTAAAGATGAATAGGACTCTGTTAAGTTTCCTTGCGTGAGAAAAAGTCTTGAAGACTTATGCTTCCTTTGTAACATTTTTATTACTCCCAAATATGTAAACAGAAACTGGTAATAGATATAAGAATCAGATAGCACAATTGCTTATCCAATTTTAGATTCTCAAAGAGAGTAACTGTACACAAAGGAGGTCTCAGTTGTAGCCTACTATTTCTCTGCCTTGCTTCTAAATTTAAACTGCAACAATATTATTTTGTTCTTCCTATCTGAAGAGCTTCATTTTCCAAAGATAGGAGACAACGAATCCTGATTCAAGGATTGTCCATCCATATTAACAGATAATAAGGATTATTAACATCCTTATTAACAAATAATAATCACCCAAAATTTACTCCAGAGTATTTCCACCTTATCTTCAGAAAATAAAGGTTTTTAAATAAATAATAAAAAATGAAAATAAAGGGGATTTTAATCAAGCAAAGCCTTATTGGCGAGGGTAGTGATTCCTGATTTTCTTCTTAACTCCAGAACTGAAAGCAATATAAATTGCTCCTCACCCTGCATCTCCTTCAGGCTGAAGAACCTTGCTATATTATCTATATATATATATATAAAAGAGAAAAGTCACTGACTGACTCACTCAGTGACTGACTCACTCACTGACTGACTGACTCATCACCGCCCTGCCAAAACCGGTGGGCCTAGAAGCGTGAAATTTGGGGTGGGTGTTCCTTCCGTGACGGAGGGGTGCACTAAGAACCGGTTTTCAGAAATTCCAACCGGAAGGGGGTGAAAAGGGGCGCAACGCGTTTTCCTCCCTATACTTTGCATTGAGAATTGCTGACTCATCAACATTCTGCCCCAACTGCTGGGCCTGAAGCATGGAATTCTGGGAGTTCCTTCTGTCACCTGAACTCCCACCAAGAACCATCTGGAGAAATTAACCCTTCAGGGGCTGAAAAGGGGGCAACGTGTTTCTGTCCTACACTTAACATGGGAGACTGAATAACATCAAGCCAATTTGGTGCTCAGTGCCTGGTGAACTGGGGGGATGTTGTTCGGAGGAAGAGGTTGCACTGGCGAGGATGCTGCGCATGGGGGGGAAAGTTGCGCATGGGGAAGTTACGCATAGGGGAAAAATTGCGCATGGGGTGATGCGTATGGGGGAAGATGCGCATGGGGGAAACTTGCGCATGGGGGAAAGTTGTGCATGGGGGAAGTTGCACATGGGGGAAGTTGTGCATGGGGGGATGATGCACATGGGGGAAGTTGCGCATGGGGGGATAATGCACCTGGAGCGATGATGTGCATGGGGCGATGATGTGCATGGGGCGAAGATGTGCATGGGGGGAAGATGTGCATGGGGGAAATTGCACATGAGGGAAGTTGCACATGAGGGAAGTTGCACATGGGGAAAGTTGCGCACGGGGAAAGTTGCACATGGGGAAAGTTGCGCATGGGGAGATGATGCACATGGGGGAAAGTTGTGCATGTGGGGAAGTTGCGCATGGGGGAAGTTGCACATGGGGATGATGCACATGGGGGAAGTTGCACATGGGAGGTGATGCACATGGGGAAAGTTGCGCATGGGGGTACGGGGAAAGTTGTGCATGGGGGATGATGCGCATGGGGGAAAGTTGTCCATGTGGGGAAGTTGCGTGTGGGGAGATGATGCGCCTGGGGAAAGTTGTGCATGGGGGGGATGATGCGCAAGGGGGAAGTTGCACATGGGGTTTGATGCGCATGGGGGACTGATGCAGATGGGTGATGTTGCATATGAGGAGTTCAGGCAGATGGGGGATGATGCACATGGGGGAAGTTGCGCATGGGGGAATGATGTGCATGGGGTTTGATGCACATGGAGGGAAGTTGCTCATGGGGAAGTTGCGCATGGGGGGAAGTTGCGCATGGGGGCGCATGGGGGGAAGTTGCGCATGGGGGGAAGTTGCACATGGGGGAAGTTGCAGATTGGGGAATGTTGCGCATGGGGGGAATGTTGCGCATGGGGTGTTGATGCGCCGTGGGGGAATGGCATATGGGGAAATGTTACTCCCGCAACGTGGGTACGCTTTTCGCTAGTTTTCAAATAAAAGGTGAGTTAGTGCAATACTGTCTACTCTGGTTGGCAATGGTTTTCCAGAATGAAGGGTGCAATCCTAACCATGTCTACTCAAAAGTAAGCCCCACTGTGTTCAATGGAAAATTGAACTCTTACTCCCAGGAAAGTTTCCTTACTCCCAGGAAAGTTTTTTTAGGATTGCTGCCGAAATCTTTTCCAACTCAGCTGCTGCCTAAGACCTGTTTAAGTGGAGTTGCTAGAAATGGAACCTTAAAAAATTGTACATACAAGCCATGTGCTCTACATTGGTCCCTCAGTCTTTTAATCACCAGGGACTCTTTCACATGTTGATTCATCTTATGTGAAATACATTGCAGCTCGAAGGTGTACACTCAGTTTACAAAGGGTCTGCTGACCTTCACCATTATCTAGGATCAACTGAAAGTGTGTCCTAAGCCATACCCACTGGTACTTTGCAGATGCCTATTGCAGCAGATCATCAAAGGATAAGTAAGTTTTCTGCTATGAAATCATGTCTGTCCTTGTTGATCTTCCTTTGTTGGAACCCCTGATAATCTGCCAGGAACCTCAAGGATCCCAGGAGCACAATCTGAAAACCACTGATATTTGCTTTTACCCAACATCTGCCTGTTGGGTATTTGCTTGTTTTGAAGTCAGTGTTGCATGCACTGTGAATTATCAATTATTAGAAGAGTCTAATAACAAGCAATTCATCGTTATTAAGGCATCCTTACTTTGTCATCACTGGTGACGAATAAAAGTGAAAACATTCTGGTTAAATTGTTTCAGGACAAAGGATACAATAAAGATTTTAGCAGCTCAAAACTAACTAACCCCCAAATCCAGAGTAAGTACCGGAGCACGTAAGACACTTTATATGCACCCATCGTTACTGCACCACCTAGTGAAAACCCATAAGAAATTCATATTGGAATCCAGAGTAAGTTGTTCTTACACCGGAGCAAGGACTCACCGTAGTTACTCTGGATTTTGCCCTAACTCCCAGTATGGTGATGCAGTGACACTGGTCTGGACTACGCTGCATCCTGTGAGGCATTTTCTGGCTGCTAGAAGTCTCTTTAGTGTATGGAGCCATTTTTAATTGGGCCCAGGATTCAGCATCTGCCACAGCAACTGAACCTGCCCCTTTTCAAGCCTAATCTGCCCAACTACCCTATATCCTCCATGTTTCATCCTTTCCAACCCTTTCAATCACCTCCCTGCCCCCCATAAAGTTCTGCTCCATGCATCAGGCTCAGCTCTCCCCCAGGCTCTGCACCCTGCCCAAGTTCTTCTCTGCTGGATATTCCATTGGTGTGTGTGTGGGAACACTCTAGCCATCCCTGCACTCCAGCAAATCACTTTATGGAGCTTTTGCTTCAATTTGAGTCAGAGGAACATATGTTCACCTGGCACACATCTTGAGTAGATAGCTTAGGTTGTAATTCTGGGATGGAATGTGATAGAACAGGACATATTGCTACTATACTTTATTTGCACAGCAATTTGTCTGGATAGCTACTTTTTCCCTTAGAGGGAGGAGAGCAAATAATTATGTATCAGACAGGCAGTGCAAGAGCTTTTTCTGCTCTGTGCATGTAAATCAAGCAGCCAATATACTAAGTTTTCACTTGATAGCCAAATCCTACGGACTGGATAAACTGTTCCAACTACAAAAATAACTTTATGGCTGATGCAAATGTGAGAGTGTTAGCGAACACGGTCTGGTCACTGTTGCAATTAGTAAGTGACTGGGTGCATATTTTGATTGACAGCGGATACTAGATGACACTGGTAAGATTGCACAGGGATTTGTAGAGAAGTGAAGAGGGGATTGAATAGAGAGTCAATGGGGGCAGAGTGTGGATCAGTGCAGGAATAACCCTACAATCCAGAGTAACTATGGGAGCACATAGGAGACATTTATGCCGATGTAGTTACGGTACCACCTAGTGAAAACCTATGGGAAATTCATATTGCAATCCAGAGAAAATTGTTCTTATGTCAGAGCAAGGATTGCCTGTAGTTACTCTGGATTGCACCCTAAGGTAGGTTCAGTACCAGAGATGCCTGATAAACCCAACCTCCTTCACCGGTCAACATAGACTTATATAGTGACATCACCGGTGCATATTTGAGTTCATCTAGTGCAGCAGAGGCTTACCCTGGAGGAATGAAACAAAGTCCACTTCTTCAAGGAGGACTCAGCATGCCAATATTCTCCTGTGAGATACAGGGATGCCATGTTGGTGCCACTGGATTGCTGCATGGGGAGTTCAGTTGGATTGGGCTGTGAATCATACGTTGATTCAGGGATAAACAAACCAACCTTGAGACATCTTTACATTAACAGCACAGTTCTCTGCAAGTTTACTAAGAGTACAATCCTAACCATGTCTACTCAAAAGTAAGCCCAGTTGTGTTCAGTGGGTCTTACTCCCAGGAATTGTCTTTAGGATTGCACCCTAAGACACAGTTCTGTGCAAGTTTACTAAGTTCTATGCAAGTTTACGAAGAACTATGCACAGTTCTATGCAAGTTTACTAAGATGTTCCCATTAATGAGACTTTCTCCTCCGAGAGTGCATAGGTTTGCAGCTTACATTTTTTTCTACATGGAATTATCCTTATTTTTCTAAACACTGAAAAATATTGTCATGATCATCATCATTCTGTTTGGCACAAAGGAAACCTCTTTCCATATGCAAAAAAGTAATACTGAGAAGCTGCCATGAGCAGGAGATGCAGCTGCCAGACTTGCAACAGTCAATGCCTGGCCAGGCATTGTGAGAAAGCACAATATTCAGCACATTGGTCAACTCCCAGTTGACATACATATTAAGATTGTCACCTGCAGCATGCTCTCAGGAGCAGATGTCCAAGATTGTGACAGCACCACATTTAATCTTGAATCCCACTTGCCCACACTACATAGACCTCATTATTCCATTGCCTTTCTATTGCAAGGTATTTCAGCAAAGGGATAACAAAATAAATTTGCACTAAAGACTTCAATAAAATTGTGCAATCAATCTGCATTTGGGTGAATTTGTCACAGTTTTGCATTTGGTAAATACTGGTTGGGTAATTGCCACAGCACTGAACGACTCACAAAAGGCAAGGATGATGAACAGCTCCTAAATGCTGTGTCTTTTCAAACAAATCTGATATTCAGTGCTTAGCTGTGAGTGGTTGTTGTTTAATGTATTTTGGAAGAACTATTGCCCCATACTGCAGCCCATCTATTGCCATACTGCAGCCCTAGAGAGCCCTGAAGCCCAAATTCAGGCTTAATATTGCAAGCAAAAAATAGGGAAAATAAGCACTAAAAAGCACAGTGTGAGTAAGGGTGCAGACCAAGCATAACCTTTGGGCATCCGCCATTCATTTCAATGAGAGCAAAAGGAGACTGTATCAGCAGAAACATTCTGTGGTGTTCTGCTGCCCTTCCAAAGCAATTACAAGTTCATAGTAGGGCAATAGTCCTATTTGTTTCTGGTCAGTTTAAAATCCATAAACTACTTCCACTTTCATTACCCAGGACTAATATCCTGTGTAAAATGTATTTCATGGCATGCAAATCCATTGGATTAAACTATGATGCCACTGTAAAAACCTGAGCCAGAAAGGGGACAAAAGAGTGGGTAAGGGGAACAGACCCATTTAGATTTAGGTTTTCCCAAGCCCCCTTCCTAATTGAAATGCCCAAGAATGCATGATTAGCTGGTACCTTAAAGGTAAGCTAGTCATGAACAACTATAGGGTGCAGTGGTCATCCCTGTTTCTAAGCTTTCTAAGCTTTTAAAGACAGCGTTGTCCAAAGATGCTTCCATGGTCAGGGGGCCAGCATGACTGATGCATGAAACACTGTTTTTACCTTCCCATCAAAGTGGTACCTATTTATGTACTCACATTTGCATGCTTTCAAACATGCTTGGCAGGAGCTGGGCTAAAGATGGGAGCTCACCCCATCTTGTAGGATCCGGGTCTCTAATTCTGGCCTGCTGGTTAACAGGCACAGTGTCTTAACCACATGAATCGCTACACCCCTTGGATAGTATCAAAATGAAAATGACAATTAATGCTACCTAATTGTTTTATTATTTTTCTGTGAAAAATTAACTTGGTAGCCATACTAGCAAACCCATTATGCATCTACATTATTTGGGCCTTAACTGGTTCTTTTTCAACACTTTGATGAAGTTTCCACCTTAAGGAATGGAAGAAGGAGGGGAAAAAAGCAAATTGCAGAGTGTAGACTTGAAGCACTCGCAATCCTTGTGACAAATACTAATGTATAAATCAGCAGCCCAATCCAGGCCCGGGCTGCTGATCATGTTCTTTGCTGAAATGTCACCTGTTCCTATCTAGCGATTTGCATAATGCAAAGCTTCTCACTCGTAAAATACAGATTAAGAGGGGAAGCAAAGAGTCATTCTCGAACCATAGAGCCATTTCAAAAGTGGGAGAAAAAAAACAGGCTTTACTATTAACCCTGCTGCTCCCACAGGCCTTTTTCCCCATTTGCTTCTGAAGGCACAAAAAAAGAGAACTGGTTATCATCTGTTTCCTTTCTTTTACTATTTGTGAAATGCATTCTGTTTGGTCTTAATGGGGAATCAGTATAACAGGCTACCCGATCCTAACCAACACAGTGGGATTAATGTGGCTATTCTTCATCCTATGCCTGAATTGAGCAGACCAGAGATCTTTTTGATGTAAGGATCATTGTCTTCCTCCCCTGGGAAAAGCCACAGCCATGGCAATATGTCTATGGAGATCTGTGCCTGCTAATTTGTTGGCACAAGTCAGAATTGAAACTATACACAGTCTTTTGGGCTTAGCACATTCAAGAGCTGGACCATGGTGCTAAGCTTGAAAGAATGTGTATATGGATGCTAGCTGTGAAAGCCTTAGCATGTTTACAAGTCATAGCAGTGCACTGTTGGCAGATCTGGCCTGGGAAGGAAGATAGGATATGGCATGTGCCAGAAGCATTTATCCAACCCCCCCCCCCACCCGATCCAACAACCCTTCCATAACTCTGTCTTCCTCTTCCCTGTTATACCCCTTCCTGCCTTCCCTCACCATTATCCCTGCGCCTAAAAACTTTTTATTTTAAAAAAGCATTTCAGCAAGGCAGAGGTTGGAGTGGGGGGCTATTGTTTTTAGCTTTTATGTTTTAATTGTTTTTAATTGACTGTTCTACTTACTGTTTTAATTACGTTTTGTTGTGAGCCGCCTTGAGTCAGGCTATGGCCCAAGAATGGCGGGATATAAATTTTTAAAATAAATAAAAATAAATAAAGTATCTCCTCTGGTATATGTTCTTTCCTCCACTGGTACAGGCAGGACAACAAAGGGCTCCCTTCCAGCACCTCTATTTTCTGCACTGTAGCAACATGCTTTACAGCATGGTGGTTACTGCACTGGCACAAGAAAATAATAAGTTTCAGATGTAAATTTCAAGACCATAACCATAAAATTTTATATGTCTTGTAATAGAATGCAAGCCACTGTTTGTATAGCAATGATTGGATATAGTCAGGTTGCCATCATTTGTGTCTTATCCTACACGTTCACACAAAAGGCTTAGCGTTAGATATCTGTGGCATATCTGTGGCTGAAACTTGTTTCTGGCATAAGAGTGGACAAGAAGAAAATATCTGCATCTCATTAAAGCAGGCCTTCGTCAGTCTTGGTAGACTATGGTATCGTGCTCGGTGCTGCATACGCTGCATGCAAAGCACGAAAGCCTGGGTTGGATAGTTATGGAGGATAGGCTGTTACCCAAGCAGCAGATCCCCCCTCTCCACGCCACTGAATTAGTCCAATGGAAAGGCAGAGCCAATACGATTGGATCCAGCTGGCATTGCAGAGCTGGGCTAAGGACAGGAGCTCACCCTGTCTTGTGGGGCCGACCTGGGTCTTGAACCCTGGCCTGCTGGTTAACAGGCATAGCGTCTTAACCGCTTGCGCCACCCACAGCCCATTAGTTTATATTAGTTTATATTAGTTTACACAGCATCTCATTAGTTTATATTCATACCAGTCCTTTGGTCAAGTCCCTTTGGCCAAAGCATCAGAGCTGGATGGCGATTTCCCAGAATTGGAGTAGATAATGGGAAAAGTTGGACTCTTAATTTCCCTGAACCTCTGACACAGGAGGGAAGACCATGTGTTTTACGTTGTAGCCATCCCAGTATGATGGGTCACAATGGCCTTGCCAGATTACCACACATACATGATTTAAATCCAGCAAGTTGAAATGGATCCTAATGGCGTCTCTTAAAGAGATCTGTAACTTTTTTGTTTTTTTTGTTCAGTATTGCAGGAAAACAATGAAATAAGCCTGAAAGGCTGTGTATAGTTCCAATATTAAACCATGAAAAGACATGTTTTGTGGTCCATACTTATCCCATTTCCACCAAGAGAACTAGTGCTTTTGCGAGTCATGCTTTCCTGTGTAGGTGTGTGTTTCTGACTGCTGCCAGACATACTGTACCTCTTTTTCAGGTCCAAAGTGAACATGGCAGCACCTCCGGAAAAGTTCAGTGTGGAAGATTTTAAGACCATAATTAAGTTCCTGTTTCTCCAAAAGAAAGGTGTGAAGCAGTTCCATGATGAAATGTCACAAACTTTGGGTGACGGTGGCCCTTCGTATGCAACAGTTAAACATTGTGTTGTCAGTTTTATAACTGGCCATTTTGGTGTTGAAAGTGAGAAACCCAGCGGAAGGCCTGTTTCTGTCTGTGTTTGCAAATGTGTCAACCACCCATGACATGATCATGGAGGATCACCGAGTATCAGCCAAAAGTTTTGCTCCATATCTGGGAATATCATGTGAAAGAGTTGGTGCCATTATCCACAACGACTCAGAGATGAGAAAGCTTGCAGCAAAGTGGATCCCAAAACTTTTGACAACTGAACAAAAGAGGAAACATGTGGAGACATCGGTGGCTGTTTTGGAACATTAACTGTTGTATATGAAGGGCCACTGTCACCCAAAGTTTGTGACATTTCATCATAGACCTTTCCCTTGGAGAAACAGGAACTTGATTATGGTCCTGTGCTCTTCCACATTTTCTGGAGGTGCTGCCATGTTCACTTTGGACTTGAAAAAGCGGTAGCTGATTTTTTCACCATTGTAGATGCCCTTTTGCCATCTCTCTCCTCAATGGCTCTCTTCAATTTCATCTCTACCTGTTCTAAGCCAGAGACGGTTAGAAATAACAGTTGGCATGAAAGTGAAATATTGACAGTTCTACTCCTCGACCTTCTCAGCCCCAGAGACACGTGGAAGTATAACCCACAGAAAGTGCGGACACTCCAACACAGAGATTAAACCTTTTATGTACTGTATGTAAAGAGTGAACAGCAGAGGCTGCAAAGACTTTTTCTAAGACTTTTTCATTTCACATATGGTATTACACAGAACAAAATCAGGATTTGACTGAATGCACATTCAGTAGCAACCAATCCCTCTTCTATCTCAGTCCTGTAAATCTCATGTTAATTTTATTTCTCTGATGAGTGTGATTTAAATGTTTCCAAACATGACAGTGAATTGCTTTATACTGTACTTTACATGTATACATAGATCACTTACAACTGAAAGTCATAGTATGTGAAATCCCCACAACTATGGGAATTCCCACAACTATGAAATTTTGTTTTCCCTGTACTCCTCATGGCATCATTCCAATGCATTCTGTTTCTGTTCTTTCTGGGATAAGAGTTTAAGCAACAAATAAGCAATTTGTGGAGTTTTTTTAATGTGCAGTTGAAGTTCTAAACGGGGTTCTTAGTGTCCCTTTTGAAAAGGTCTTTTTCAAAAGCAACATAAGCTTTTGAAAATCAAGCACGCTTTCTGTAACTTAGAGCACAATCCTAACCATGTCTACTCAAAAGTAAGTCCCATTGTGTTCAATAGATCTTACGCCCAGGAAAATGTGTTTAGGATTGCAGCCTTAAGCTCTTTTACAGAGTTATTTTAGCTCTTGCATTTTATTTCTATATTTTCTTTTAAAAAAATATTTTGTAGTTTAAAATTGTTGTCAGCCCTGAGCCAGAAGTGTATTTCAGAACAGAGAACAAAGCGAAACAAGTGAATCATTCTGTAAATGTCTGTCAACCTGACACAGACTTTTGTAGTGTGCTGCGCATTATTTTTTTTAGCTCCTGTACATATCTTTGATCTTCCAAGGGCTGTTAGCTTCATTCACATCCAATGTATGTTGTAAAAATACTCTCTGGTCCAGCCAGAAACCTACCCACTTTGCTGGGTATGTTGTAAAAGTGTTTAATTGTTTAATATTTTGTGCTAATGTCTACTTTGCATCAAAGCATGAATACCTAGAAAGCGTGCGGTGACATTCTTGAAGTCTATATGAAGTCCACATGTACATGTAGATGTACAGAAGGATGTACAGGGATACAGGGGTACAGGGTACAGATGTACAGGGGGTACAGATGTACAGGATGTACATCCTGTAAAATTAATTCATTCTGATTCATAGCCATCTTGCATATGATGAACATGAGACTGTGGCAGAAAAAGTGTGTATTTGTGTTTGTATTCTTGATGGGGGGGAAGGATTCCTTCATCTGGAGATTTCCAGCAAGAGATGGAACAAAAGGAGGAGGAAATTGCCTCCCTTGAAGGATGGAAGGGACAAAACAGGAAAGTATAAGTTCTTGGCAGTGCTCTGGGAAGTCTGGAAGACTTGGCAGGGAGCTGGTTAATAGGCTGTTCTCCGCTGCCTCACTGAAATGGCAGTGACACCTGACTGAGAACTTAGGGAAAGAGTTGGCGGCTTATTAAAGCTACGGGACCCCGGCTGAACCCCATGACTACACGCTAGGATTGCTGTGTGCCCCACGATAACTCGCAGCTGCTGATAAAGTCCACTGGTAATGGCTTTTTGCTAATGAGAAAAGTGCTGCTGATTATGACAAATAGCCTCAGACCAACAGGCTAAGCTGCTACACAGGCTCCCAATTGTCAGTCTGGCTGATTTTTGCATTTCATTATTCCTTTCCTGATGTCCTGGCTCCTTCTTTTCTCAACATACTCCTATAGCCGCATGTCACAATTTTAATAACACTTCTTTATCTCAATTTTCCCCCTCTCTCCATGGAAGCTGGAAAGAAATGGCTCTTGAAGGAAGAATGTTTAACCTTGCTCATACGCCACAGCAAAAGGAGTCCTCCTTCAGCCATTGTTTCAGAATTTCAAAGACACCAACAGGCACACAGCGTCCATTTGGGTCCACAGGCTTTTTCCTTCCACCTCTCATTTTTTCATATCTCAAACTCTTTCAAGCATACTTGAAGAGTCTGATGGGCTTCCTTCCCCTGTCCTCTTTACATGATTGATGTATACATGTCTCCAGAAAAACTGGTGTGGAGTATCATATCTGACGTGGGAAGTCCCAATTCAATCAGCCATGAACTACTACATGTTAGGTGGCTTTTGGCCCGTCACTCTCTCGCACCCTCAATTCCAACCTCCCCTACAATCCACAGTAACTATGGGAAGACATAAGAGGCACTTACTCTGGATTGTTCTATGCATTTCCCACAGGTTTCCCATAGGTGGCACCGTAACTACGTCGGTGTAAAAGATCCCATGGTTACTCTGGATTGTAGCCTTCCTCTCTGTAAAACAGAATAGCAATATCAGCCCAACATAGCATCACTAAGATAAGCAAGAATCCCTTCTTGGAAATCTGGTTTTCTTTCACAGCATTCTTGGAAAACAGGACAGCTCAAACTAGGCTGCATCAATACAGACATCTTGTTAAATGTTCAGTAGATTACATTTTAAAATAAGATTACTTACCTGTTTTTATGGCACCTTGGGGTTCAGGGTAATAAGTAATTGTTCTTGAAACAGGGCTGCTCATATTGCTGTAACAAAGAAGTCATGTCAGATTAATTAAGCTTTACTGCCTCCATTTCTTTCTGCTTAAGTGTCAGTTAATAACAATGCAGGATATGGATTTAATTCAATCAGCTGATCTACTGTAAGGTTTTTAAGCTGTTTCCTTTATGTACTCAATATTTTGAACTGTGTGTTTTTTCAGTAGTGAAAGGCAGGGATTCTCCCCCCCCCCCCCCATGTTGGCCTGTTTGTGGGTTTGTATGCTAAATTTTCCAGTTATTCAAAGATCTATTAAAAAATTAAAAATTCACACTTTGCCTTTAACATTCTATTAAAATAAATTTTTAAAAAGATTAAAAATTATATTAAACATTAGAAATATTTTTTATTCAAGGAAAAAAATGGTCACGTTCTGTTGTTCATTCAAACCCATACCCTGCTTCAGAAGCAGCACAAGACAGTTTTTGCAAAGGAATTAAGGTGGAAGATAACCTCCAGCAATGGGTTGTAGAAGAGGAGGGATCTGAAACAGTGAAAGTTGGGTGCTATAAGTGCACAAAAATGTTATTGTTTTCACCTGTGAAATCTTAGAAGGATGTCCATTTGGACCTCTCCCCAACCAGTTTTTTTTCCATCAAAGTTGCATAAGATGGGCTGGTTATCTTATATTTATAAGGTATAAACAAAATGTGGGCTTTCTACTCTCTTTTTCTTTTTCTTAATCAAAAGAAAAGAACCATGATGTGCTCCCCACTTCTCCAAGCAGTGTGACACCCAGAGGCCAGTGATGGCTAACCATTTTGGCACCGAATGCTGACTGATGGCACTGGTGCCCAGTGCATGAGCCCAGAACTCATATCGGGCCAGGAACACCTTGAGCCTATTGGGCATGCCCAGGGTGCTCTTTGGAGCAGAGTTTGCTCCTGGTCCAATACTGGAGCTGTGGGCATGTGTGCTGGGTACTGGCTCCATCAGCTGGGTCTACTACAAAAAGGAGAAGTCCCAACTGAGCGCGCTGGTGCCCACCATGCGTGCCTGGAGTTTTGGGCATGCATACTGGGAACCAGTGTGCTCAGTTGGGTCTGTGCATATGCGCAGACTCCGGGCATGCGTGCTCGGCTTAGAGCGCTCATCTGGAGGCGCTTGGGTAGACATGTGACAGCAGAGAGAGAGAGAGAGAGAGAGAGAGAGAGAGAGAGAGAGAGAGAGAGAGAGAGAGCAGTATAGAGTTAGGGTGTCCTTTTCAAATGTATTATATATAGATAGGTAAGCAGAGCCAAAACAAATAGGCTTTGAAAACAGCAACTCAGCTGCTGATTCTGCATTCAATTTTCACACAACTGTTTCTCAAAATATTTCACCTTCTGGTAACTCACCGCCCTACTCAGCTCTCTCTAAATTCCTTCTACGTATCTTTTGGTTCCTCCCCCAAATTCTGATTGGTATTATATTCCCAAAATAAGCCCTGATCACACATTTCAGTAGTCAGAAAAAGCCACAGGCAAGACATGCTAATGAAGACATCATGCACATTTACACACCTGCAGTGTCAATTTTATAACCCCAAAGAGAAAAAATCATGACCCAAAGGATGCTCATCTGTCAGATCTCAGAAATGCTTTGCACTGTTTTACCAACCAAGGTAGTATTTAAAATCTAAAAATATTTATTTTCTGAATGAAACCCTTTTTCTTTACAGCTTCCTGGATCCACTATTCAAAATTAGAATTTAAAGTTTAGAATAGGAAATCTAGACAACTTCTCACAAAACGTTAGGATATTCCAGTTAACAAATAAATGACAAAAATAATTTAAAATGCTTCTACCATCCAGAATGATTGCAATATTTACTGGCATTCTTACATTTATTGCCTAAGCAGTGCTAATGATCTTTATTCAGGCAGAGTGCCAAAAAAGATCAAATCAGCAAAACAACATCAGCAAATAGAAAATATTTGAAGTAATATGGCATAGTACATGGTTTATATTTATGACATTTAGGGCAAATCCAGAGTAACTACGGGGAGTCCTAGCTCCGGTGTTAGAACAATTTACTCTGGATTCTAATATGAATTTTCCATAGGTTTTCACTAGGTGGTGCAGCAACCATGGGTGCACGTAAACTCTCTTACGTGCTCCTGTAGTTACTCTGGATTTGGGTGTATGTAATACATTTGTATTTAAATAAATAATGGGGAGAGGGTTTGATATAATTTTTTAATTTCTTTTCACTTTCTATTTTGGACTGAAATTTCCAATTTGGAAATCAGCAATTTTTCCCATTATTGAGTAATACAGTTGTGAATCCATATGCTTTTGTCAAAGAGCCTTTTTTTGAAATGGGGCCTGACCACAAGTCCAGATCTGACACAGTTTCGGATGAGGACATGTTTGAAAATAAATATTTACATATTGAGCTCCATTGGCTAGTTACGCTATTATTTAAAGGGGTCACCGAAGAGTGCAATGCTTATTAAAACTGAGAAAGAGAGAGGTAAGAAACTCATAATAGGATTTTTCATGTGGAACAATCATCTTATCTAATTTGTCTGAAAATGTAATCCATTATTACTAATTACCACACTGGCTTTGAAAAACAGAATTGCACTTCCTCCAGGGCTAGGCAGGGGCCAGATTTCGCCTTTCTCCCTCTCTTCATTGTTCTTTCCATCTCCCCCAGTCTCTCCCCACCCCAACTCTCACTTTTTTTTCTCTCCCAAGAAAAATGCAGGCCTCCGGACATTAGTGAAGAAGGGCTGGGGGTCTCCCTATCGGCCTGAAGCAGAAGCTAAACAATATTAGCCAATCATTTTTGATAGATGAAGCATGGAAATTAGTTCCAGAGTTTAACTGATAACTGGAACCACAGAGTTACATTCCATTATGGCAGCCTTAATTGATGAGCTCATTAAGCCCATTATTAGAGAAATTGATTTCAAATAGGCACTTAAAACTGGCTGGCAAAAGGAAAAAAAAAAAGGTGAAGAGATACCACACAATGTGAGGAAAGTAACTAAAATACATAATGAAGCAAGTAATTTTATAGGTTTTTTTAATGAAAGCCTCAAGAGCATATTAGTTGCTGTGTGGATTTTAAACACTCATTTTATGTACTAATAAAGCTTTTGTAGATTGTGTCCATTAGGGGAGTGCTGAATGCCTCCAATCTTTAATGCAGCACTGCTACAAATTAATTAATTAACCCCCAGCTGAAGCAATCAATTAGTCATGCAGAATCAGCACTGTAAAGCAACTCCAGGTATATTGTTTGGCAGGGGCAAGAAATGGTAGAAATGCAGCCTCCGCTTGATGTTCAGCTAGTTTTCTTCCTATTGTTCTTTGCGCTAATAGAAACAGATGAGATTAAAGTCGTCAAGTGTGATGCGTTTTCATCAGTATTAGTTTGCTGGGGTGTTAAGGAGGTAATTTCTTGTTCACAATCGGTGGCATTTTTCATAATCCATGGCAATGCGTGTGACTATTCATGTCATCTGTTCTCCCAAATAATGCTGTTAAGTCTCAACAGGCTGAGAGACAACACCTAGAAAAGTTCCATGGGTGAGTGGGACTTGAATCAAGGTGTCCCACAGGCAATCCTGTCATCACAGTTGAAGAGCTACATCAAGGGGCAACGTTTGCACTGACAAAACAACAAGAATCTTGTCGCACATTGCTTTTGTGCGAACAAAGCTACTACTACTTTTGGACTAACAAAGCTACCCACCTTTGGAATAGCACCTGAATACAACAGTGCTCTAGTACAGAGATTTTCAACCCGTGTGCTGTGGCACACTGGTGTGCTGTGGATTGTCCTCATGTGTGCCGCAGTTATTTAGGGATTGACGTTCATTAATAGGAAAATTGTGGGATTTGAACCGTCTGGTGTGCCTCGTCAATGGTAAAAACAATTGATGGTGTGTCTTGACAATTTCATTGCCTTGTTAAGTGTGCCATGGGAAGAAAAAGGTAGAAAATCACTAACAGCAAAAGGGAAGCCAATACAAATCACTCTCTAGTATGTCTCTGGTATGTCTTCAACAAACCCAGTGAACGAAAGCAAATGGAAATGTTACTATTTAGGCAATGTCCAGTGGATGTGGTGGCAGTCTGATACATGATACATGCCCCTGGGCAGGAGTAATCCTGGCATGGAATTGTCCCATCTACTGAAGAGCATGAATGAACAGCTTCGCTCAGCTTCAGTTGATCTGCCAGTTGCAACCATACCTGAGCTGCTCGGTTCTGACCACAGTGACCCATGCCCTTGTGACATCAAGATTGGATTATTGTAAAGTGCTCTATGTGGGGCTGCCTCTGAAGATGGTCTGGAAGCTGTAAGTAGGGTGCACTCCAGAGTAACTACGGGGAGTCGTTGCTCTGGTGTAAGAACAATTTGCTCTGGATTCCAATATGAATTTCCCATAGGTTTTAACTAGGTGGTGCAGTAACTACGGGTACACGTAATGTCTCTTACGTGCTCCCGTAGTTGCTCTGGATTGTAGGGTCTGTCCAGAATGCAATGGCCTGTGTGGTTGCTGGGGCTCGTCAGTTTAACTCTGTTGGGCCACTGCTTCAGCAACTACACTGGCTGCCCATTTGTTTCTGAGCTGAATTCAAAGTGTGGGTCCTGACCTTTAAAGCCCTAAACGTCTTGGGTCCAGGGTATCTGAGGGACCAACTTCTTCTGTATAATCCAACCCATCACCTAAGGCCATCTGAGGGGCCCTACTGACGGGGGGTCACCACTAAGGGATTTGAGAGGCAGGAATAGGGCCTTCTCAGTGGCGGCACCCCAGCTTTGGAACTCCCTCCCCTTAGAACTTAGGAAAGCTCCTTCGATACAGAGCTTCAGGCAGAGTCTAAAAACATTTTATTTCCAAAAAGCATTTTATTGAGGCTGGCGGTGCTATGTTTTTAGTATTGTTTCAGTTGGTTTTTATTGTAAAATTTTAGGTCCAGTTGTTTTTAATTTTTTTGTATAATCTAATTGTATTCTAATTGTATTTTAACTGCATTTTAATCTATATTTATTATTAATTTTAGTGGAGTTTTATTGTTGTTTTAATTGCTGTTAGCCACCATGAGTTCTCTTTTCTAGGGAAGAAAGGTGGGATATAAATAAACGAACGAACAAACAAACAAACAGATTTATGGTTATGCTACCAGTTTGGGGAAAGGGAGGAAATTATGGTGCTGATTATTTATCGAGAGTTTTTATGAAAAACTCTGGGTGCTTGTGCCACATGCGGCGGAAACATTCAATGCACCTTCTTCTAATTCCGCCAACACAGAAAAACAGCCCTGATTAGCAGTGTTCGTTTTGTTTCTATGAACATGTTTTCAGTCTGGGCTGTGGAGCAGGTCAACCGACATCAGTACTACTTCACTAGCGGGTTTCTCAAGCTTGTGCTGATTACAGTCAATATTTTGTTAATTCCAGCATTGATGGTCAAGCAATAAAGCTAAACAGTAAAGCTGTTGATTTTTCATTTCAACCAATGGCTTTGTTATTACTTCTTCGGCATTCCTTCAAATGCCTGGTGTTTTTCCTTCACAGTTCAAGAAGTTCAGAGGGTTTAATGAGCATGGTCTTGCCTTTCTCAAATATTATTTTGACTCCAAAGTGCTGAACAATTCTAAAATGTTCCGGTATATTTCAGATTAAATAACTGTTGTCATTTTCTGCTTTCATTGTTTTAATAGTCAATTCAATTTAAAATGGCCCATTAAAACTACTCATTTGTACAATATCCTCCTATAACTATTTTTTTTATTTAGCAATTCCAAAAACACCTACCAAACTATGGCCATTTAAAGCTACTTAAAGGCCAATTTAGACAACATTTGCTCTTCTGTAAATAAGGCTTGCTGTTATGCTAAATATGGAATTGCACCAATTGTTCTGTTTTGAAGGATAATTTTCAGTTCCAAACTCTACTCTCTGAAGGAAGAATTGCAATGCATTTTTAAAAAAATCACAGTATTCATTAGCATAAATCAGATGCAAAACTATGTTTGCAAATGGATATTGTTTGCCTGCTATTTCAGACAAGCAGTACAGAGAAAAATAACAGAAATTGGATGTATAGGTTTTTTTACCTCCTGTTTTCAATTAACTCTAGTCTTTTATTGAGAATACTAACTATCCTAATAGGAATAATTTTGCATTGATTTCCATAACACATTTGCGCTTAAATTGACATTTTTAAGGATTGTTGCACATTATGCATTTTTTCCTTTGATTATTTAATAGGGCAGCCAGTGTCTCAACCCCAACCCACTTAGCCAGATTCAGCTTATTTTTGAAACAAATCTAGATCCACTTATTTCTTCACAATATTTTGTCTTTTTTATTGGTTTGAATGATGCAGTCTTCACTGTATGTCTGTACTATTTATAACATTTCCGTACCTGTTTGGTATGGATATCTGGAAAATATTATGGCAGTTGCACCTTAGCATTCCTGCTCAAGATGCTGTGACACAGAAAACTCTACAGGGGAAGGAGAGCTAACACAGAGAGAGGTCATGAATGAATGAATGAATGAATGAATGAATGGGAAATCAGATATTGTTACCACTATTGTTAGGTACTTATACTTACGTAGGTGTATCTAGCCTAGTGATGTTTTTTATTCACCATATGAGTCATATATTCACCACATGAGTTACAAACCCCTCACCACCCACCAGAATTACAGTAGTTGGGTAAGTTTTACTAGAGTAATTGATTCCTGACCTGCTGTACAGGGGAGCTGTGACACAGCATGGCTGTATTATACAAGACCTTTTGTATTTGGCTTTTGTACAAACTTTCTGCATCTGGCTTTGTGGTGGGAGAAGCATCGTTTCTAGCCAGATCAATAATGATTCAGAGGACGGTGTACATGGTCTCCAGTGGTACTTATTTATCTCACCAGCTTTTGGAGATCTCTATCACATAAATTGATACCTAGTAAAGGTACTAATTGTGTTGTCCTCCTTACACATCAAGGTCCTTTGGGAAATAAATCAGAAAGCTCACATCTAACTAAAAAGAGTCCAAGGTGCTCTGAGGTATGCATGAGAAAGGTCTTTGAATTTGAAAGCACATACGGTGGTTCTGTAGTAGTATGTAGTAATGTAGTGGAGACACTCAGTGCATGCAAGAAACATAGTTTCATGTTGAGAGCCATGAGCTTACAATACTGAAATATCAACAAGAGATAGGTTCAGGCACAATAGAAGACAATCCATTCAAACTCAAGTGACTCAGGGGAAAAGGCAGACCCTGAACCATAAGGATTATTCTAGGGGTGCCCAAACTTTTTTGGGAGGAGGGCCACGTCATCTCTCTAACACTGTTGAGGGCCATAAAACTAATTTACATTTCAAATTTACATAACTTTACATAAATTAACATATACGAATGTATTGGATAGGATTAGAAGGCTTGCCCAAAGACCAGATAGAGGGGTCTTGCTGTGGGCCGCACTGAGACTTGCCGTGTGCTGCATCTGGCCCCTAGGCCGGGGTTTGGACACCCCAGCCTTAGAATACTCCCTAGAGGCTTGGGAAGCAGAGCTTCATTCACCACTAGAGCATTACAAGGTTTGCCCAAAGGCCAGATGGATGGGGCTTACTGTATGGTTTGCTGATGGCCACATTTGGTCCCCAAGCCAGGGGTTAGGACATGCCTGGTTGAAGCTTAAAGCTTATATTGCTCCACAATCAAAGGAGTTAAATTCACCAAGAGTGGATGTCTGATGCCTATACAAAGCTGGTATCATGAGCCATGACAACAACTTCAGTGTTAATAATCCCCCTTCAATCCCAATTAAATGTTAATAATCCCTGATTTACTTTGATGGATAACGAATAGATTACAGGCAGACCTTTGTATCCATGGGGAACAGTTCTTGCTGCTATTGCAGATACTGGAAACTGCAGATAGCAGTGAACCCTCCTCAAATCCCCTGTTGTGCTCATGTCTAATCTCTCTTAGTAAACATTTTGCAAAAGGCAGCCTTTTTTACCTTTAGCTTTGAAACAGGGAGCAAAGAGAAGTGCTATAGGAGGTGACAGAGAAAACACTAATAGGAAGCATACGGCAGAGGACATCTCTTAGAAACAACAGATGTGGAACCCAGGATACTGGAAATTTGTCACATTTGTTGATACTGTGTTCATTACATGACCCTTTATAATGGGGAGCTTGGCATGAAAGGGGAAATATATAATCTTTGTTACATTTGCGTCAAGCCCAGTGTTAGAATATCTCATTTATTTGTTTGTTTGTGGATTGGATAGGATTATCTTAGTTAATCAGTTAAATCTACTCAAGGCGGCTAACAACATGACAATAATACATATATATATAAACAACCCATCACCCAAAATTAAGTTTAAAAAACCAGTTAAAACCAATACTAAAAGCACAACAACCCATCCCCCAAGCCTCCCAATCAACTGAAAGCCTTTGTCCAGAAAAATGTTTTCAGGCTCCGCCAAAAACTGTACAGGGAGGGAGCAGTCCTCAAGTCCAAAGGAAGAGAGTTCCAGAGCTCAGGTGCAACCACTGAAAAGGCCCTGCACCTAGCCACCACCACACCTCTCACCTCTCTAAGTGGTGGCACAGTGAGTGCCCCCCCCCATGATCTTAAGTGACAGGTCGGATTGTATGGATGTAGGCAGTTCCTCAAATATCCTGGACCCAAACCGTAGAGGGCTTTAAAGGTCAAGACCAGCACTTTGAATTCAGCTCAGAAACGATGAATCCCAAAAGATTTATTGGGATTTCCCATATATGAAATCCCATATGTGACAGGTGGATTTCCCATATATGCACATAAGTTACAATATACATAAGTTACAATATATGCATATACATTTGCCTGTGGGACAGGCAAAAATGGGTTAAGGCAAACTGCAGAGATTTAGGTCATATGGTTAGAACCTGGGAAGGATTATGGCACAGCCTGAGATAAGGCTGGTTGCTACTGTTTGTTTCTAGTTACTATATTCTAGTTAATAAATAAGTTTGTTTGATGGTCATTTTCTCTCCACTGCTTCTTTCTGACCTAGAGGAATGCTACTGCAGTGATGTTTTATCTGATTTGCCTCTCCATCTGGTAGAGACTTAATAGTGGCACTAATAGCTCCGGTCCACAAATCTGCTTGGCATGAATATTGGGTCCATTGTTAAAATGCACTTTGTGTTCAGTTATTCCTAGTCACACCTTCATTACTCCTATCTTCTTGGAGAATCGAATGCTCTGGACTGACATCCGAGACGTATTACGGACAATGAAAAGAAGTTTCTTGCACAAGCACTTCAAATGCTGGTAATATAAATTGAAGCAACAATTCTCCATGCTGTCTATAATATGTGGAGACTTCCACTGTGCTTTGGTTATCTGGCTTGTTTACGATACCAAGATGAGCTTTAATCACCTTTCCACTGCATATTTCAGCAGATTTAGCTTTCGTTAAAATTATATATGTATACACTTTCTCAAAGTAAACTGGGCTGTGGAATTAACTGTAGAGTGTGGGACTACCAGTAAATGACCTTTTAAAATGTTGGATGCAGCTGAAGAAATACCATTATTTACGCGAATCTAAAGCGCCACTGAATCTAATGTGCACACTATACTTATAATCAAAATACCACATTTATTCAAATCTAATTAAACATCAAATCTAATGTGCACACTGATTTTGGCAACTAAATTCGGCTGGAAAAAGTGAGCGTTAGATTCAGGTGAATACTGTAATCCAAATTGAAAAAGTTAATTGAATAGCATTAGATTCAAGTAAATACAAAAATCCAAATTTAGAAACATTAGAAATGTTACATGGGGGTATGTCACCCCATAAAATTGATCATAAAATAGGTTCAGACCAGAAGAAAGGGAAGCATTATGTCATGAAACATATACAGGTAGTTGCCAACTTAAGGACACCCCAAATTAAGAAGAGCTGTGTTGTGTTTTTGTACATAAGCAGTCTGTACCGTTAGATGTCCAGTGGTGGTAGTTTTGGAAATGGACAGACTTGGACAGACACTGCTTGGACAGACACTGATTTGTAAGAGGGAGAGAGATGCTGTGTTTTTTGGGATGGGGAGAGACTGTTTTGGAGACACTCATGCAAATAAGATGCTATTTTAATGCCTATTTGTACACTGAGTGCTTATCTGGGGAGAAAGTAAGAATACAAATTGATTGAATGAATGAATATTTACAAGATAAATCCCTACTTAAGGACAGATCTGAAAGGAGAAAGGCGGTGGGGCATGCCAAAAATGAGAGAGGGATTGGATCTGACATACACTTTTGAAACCAAGGTCCTCTCTCTCTCTGGCTTACTCCTTGCTCCTACCTTCCCCCCTTGGATTGTCCTGAAAGTCTTCTCCTTCTCTGCCTCCAACTTACCAGGAACTGCTACCTCATACCTCTTGCCACTTATAGCACTGGCCAGGAAGTACATCCATTGGCCCCATAGCAGCTACTGGGACTTACCCTGGGGAAAGGGGAGAACTACAACAGCCAAAAACGTCCTATGGGATGTAGAGGAACCTACACCGATACCATTACATTACCGTAACTGGATTTAAGTAGGACTGGACTATTCTTACTAGCTAACTTTTTACGATGTCCATGGGAACACACTTCTTCCATGAGTTGGAAAAAATATAATATAGAATAGAATATAAATTTGTCATTGCACACATGCAACATTGCATACATTGCACACATTGCAACGAAATTAGGTGCTTTCGCAATGGTAAAAACATAGTACACTACAACAAAAACAAGAACATCAACATCATATGTAAAGTAACATCAACATATGTAAAGTAACCTCCTGCATCATTTTCTATTAATTCTGTCTCACCCTCCATCTGTCCCTTGCTGATGACCTGTCCTGCATTTTGAAGACCACCAAATGTTACCTCTATTCCCAGCCTGGTACTGTCTGTTTGGGGTATTCAGCATCTGGACACCATCAACCTGACAACAGCCAGTGTCCAACATCTGGAAGGGCTTGCTTCCAAGAACAGTTCCCAATATCTCAAGTACATCTAATATAGATGTATAGTTCGCATACTTTAAAAAAGAAAAAAATAATACAATTATAAGCTGTACTCTGCACATTTTTGTAAAATTCAAACGTCAATAGTGCTAGCATAATAATCAAGCACAGCATCCAATTATGCTGCTGCTATTT
This sequence comes from Cryptoblepharus egeriae, assembly GCA_030015325.1. Taxonomy (NCBI): domain Eukaryota; kingdom Metazoa; phylum Chordata; class Lepidosauria; order Squamata; family Scincidae; genus Cryptoblepharus; species Cryptoblepharus egeriae. Next base: position 7,260,443 of record JAREYC010000006.1, on the reverse strand, counting down.
TAAATAGCATGTTGCTCCAGATCTTTTTGTGTGATCCTTACTCATGATATTGCACACATTTTAATCCTTTCCACTACAACAGGAAAGTGTACCAATAAATTATTTCTTCACTGAAGCTCTTTTATCAGGCAAAAATAAAATCCTCCCCAGTTTGATAGTAGATACTTAATCAGTTGCATGATTACGGCTCCCCACCTTGTCCTGTAAAAAGACAGATTTTCCACCATTTGCGCTCTTTTTAATCCATAGGAAGTCAATTTTCCTCTCATATATTAGTTTATTTTATATTTTCAAATTGATTCTACTATATATTGATTTCCTGTTGTGTGTATTGTGTTCTGATCTTGGATTATACGTTTAGTAGAAGTGGATATTCCTGCCACATAAAGCCTTGCTGCTGCTCTATAGGACGCTTATCTCGAAAAGGGAGAGTCCAATTTTATTGAAACAGCTAAAATCCCACTTAATTGAATTTTTTTTCTAAAACGTACAAGCTTAGATACTTTTGGTTTCCAATTCAACTTCAACTGTATGGTGTTTAAATTTCCAAACCTATAAAGACCTTTATAAAGAAGAACCTCCAAATATTGTATTTTTGATATGGTGAATTACTGTAGAAGCTGGAGGTAAGAAGCAGTGAAATATCAATACTTTGTAGAACATCTTTTGATCATGCTGGCTTTTCATGGCCTGTTTAACACATTCCTATGGAAAAAGATCATGTCTGAGCCTATATTTTATAATGTTAGAGCCCTGAAATGCTGCAGAATAGAATTAAGGCAGCACACTGGAACAGAGAGAAGCTCTCCAGCAGCATGCACGAAGAAGAGCCATTTCTTTAAAAGACACACCATGGTTGCGGGGGGTGGGGGGGAGGCACTGAAATGGAGATTTTGAGTTTAGGCTGTTTATCTAAAAGGCAACCTCCAGCTTTCTTTGGAAGATATCTCACTGTGTCTTTTTTTCCCTACAGTGGAAGGGGAAATATATATTTGGTTGATGTTGGCTCCAGTCTTTCAGTGTACTCAGCTGTTCCCGACTCTAAACTCACAACACCCTAGTCTTATGCGGACATGAGAATAGAAGTGAATGGTGGTAGTGGTTAACATAAGATTAACATAAGATTATCTGTCAGCAGATACAATGATTATCCACCAGTTCTACACTCGTAAAGTTCTACAGAGCTAGAGAAATTCCTTGCTGCCTAAGATCTATAAGATCAAGGGGTTATAGGGTGGCCATATAGAATGGAAGACAAAGTGCGTCTACCTTTAACCATAGCATAGAAGAGGGAATTGAGGCAGGTGCTGCTTTTTAAGCCCTTCTATGATGAGCTAAACCTACCTCAATTCCCTCTTCTATGCCATGGTTAAAGGTACAAGTACTCTGTCTGCATTCTATATGATCATCCTAAAGGTTTATAAGGTGGCTATGAAACCAAGTGGTTTATAGCAGTGGCTATAAGATAACGGGCCGTGTGTGTGTAGCTGCCATAATTATGAAACTCTCCCAAAGTGGTGAATACAGTATATCTTTTACTTTTGAGTAGACATGGTTAGGACTGTGCTCTATGGATTTCATGGCTAAATGAGTAAACACATTATATAAGTATCTTGAGTCTTTACACTAGGTAGAACAAATAGGATTTTGTCCCAACGTTTCAAATTTGGAAAACATCCTCCAATGTTACAAGGACTTGGGCTATATTTAGAACTCAGAGGAGAGCAGTGGTCTTCAAAGTGGGGGTCAGGACCCTCTTGGGGTGTCACAACTTCATTTCAGGAGGGTCGTGTAAAGCTGGGTGCTGCCCTCTTGAAATCTGGTTCTGAGCACCTCTAATGTTACTTCCAGCCATGACATCACTGGGGGGGATCCCAGACAGACTGTCGTTCTCAGAAGGGGTCCTGGGCTGAAATGCTTAAACATCACTGGAGTAATACCAGTTTGATGAATTATATGTAACGTTCATATAATTATGTTGCAATTATTGCCACATCGGTGAAGACCTAATATTCTAGGTACAGAACTGTTCCTTGATGAACTACTTACCTAATGATAAGAACACTGGTATAATTGTGAGGGTTCAGAGTAGAACCTTTAATATGATAAAGCGACTGAGGCTGCAGTCCAAAACCCAAGTTAACACAGCATAAGTCCAGTGGTGGGCTCTAGCAGGTTCGCACCTAAACTATAGAACCAGTTGTTAACAAGAGATAGGACATATAAAGTTTAAAAATAGCCATTTAAAAGTGGCTGCCAGATGGGCAGAGAACCGGTTCTTAATTTCTTTGAAGCCCATCACTGCATAAGTCCCAGCACATCCTATGCTGACCTGGAGATGTCACAAAAGTGCCATTAGGCACTTCTGTCCTACTCCTGGGGTGTGTGTTAAGCTACAGCACAGGCATGTGCCAGCCTCCTCACAACCACCACAGGAAGTTATGCCAGGTTAAATTAGTTCAGACTGCACCCTAACATGAAACTTCATCAGCACAATCCTAACCAGGTCTACTCAAAAGTAAGCCCATTGTGTTCAATGGTTCTTACTCCCAGGAAAGTGTCTTTAGGATTGCAGCCTTAGACACACTTCTGGTTATGGGTAGAATAGGATTTCTGGCTAGGAGGTGTTGCAACTGATGAGTCATATGGCCACTGCAGCAATCACAGCAGCATCCTAGCATCCATGCTGAATTTGAAGAGGACTGGTACTTCTTTCTTTCTTTCTTTCTTTCTTTCTTTCTTTCTTTCTTTCTTTCTTTCTTTCTTTCTTTCTATCTATCTATCTATCTATCTATCTATCTATCTATCTATCTATCTATCTATCTATCTATCTATCTATCTATCTATCTACTGCCTTTCAACTAGGAAGTTCACAAAGTGGTTTACAAGAAAATGAAAAATTAATAGCTAATTAATAGCTAATGGGTCCCTGTCCTAAAAGGGCTCACAATCTAAAATGGAAAAGAACCAGCAGAAGCCACTAGAACAGACATTGCTGGGGTGTGTAGGGCCAGTTACTCTCCCCCTGCTAAATAAAAGAGAAACACCCACTTGAAAGAGTGTCTCTTGCCCAGTTCTGATCCTAAGAACAGGATTTATGTGGGTTTTTTTCAAGACGGAGCTGAGAACTTCATCATTATTTTTTCAGAGTTTCATAATATTAACTATTAAAACCTGAACAGTTTAAAACTTGAATAGTTTGTGGTGCTGTTCACTAACTCCACTTCGGTGTTTAGTCATGCCAGTCACATGGCCATGGAAGTGTCTTTGGAAATGGGGCTTAAAAATGGGGATGAGCATTGCACCATATAGTTGTGACAGCTTGCAGGGCAACCTGTGGGGAACACCTTTGCACTATGTACTATGTGAGGCTTGATGACTGGGAGTGGTAAAACTACACCTTGGGTTGGCAGCCCAGGAATGCAACTTACCTGCTTGGAGTATAATTCTGAAAACCAGTTGGGTGGGAAAGTGCTTGCAAGAACTGGACAGCAGCACCTTTTTGAGATAGTTGGGAGAGAGAAGGTTGATTTGGACTTTGGGGAATGGAGTGCTAGTTCTTCAGTGTACTGTATTTCCCTGCCTGTGTTATGTTGTTTCTGTGCCTATCATACATCTATATGTTGGTGCATGAACAAGGCTGTTATGATCATTTTACAAATCTCAAGTACTTTTTCCTCTAAAGCTCTCCCACTGTCCCTCCAGAGCTGGACTACTTCTTGAACAAGGAGCATGAACCACATTTCCTTTTTTCTTTTCTATTTCCTTTTCTATCTTTTGTATGTTGTATTTCCTCAAATATATTTCCTTTTGTCATTGCAAAAAAGAGTAAGCTGATAATATATTTCATACATGGGAAGATAAAGTTTTGACAAAGACTGTCCACAAATGAATGCTAATTTAAGCAGAAGTGTATGTTCAGTATATTCTGACCATATTGATTATCTTCAGCCAGAATCCTAAAGATTCTTTCCTGGGAGTAAGACCATTGAACACAACTGAGCTTACTTTTGAGTAGATATGGTTAAGATTGTTTGGCTGCAATCCTAACCACACTTTCCTGGGAGTAAATACTATTGAACACAATGGGACTTTCTTCCGACTACACTTGCTTAGGATTGTAGTGATAGGCTGCAATACTACCCACACTCATCCAGGCTTATGGGAACAGCGGTGGGCTCCAGCAGGTTTGCACCTACTCTACAGAACAGGTTGTTAACGATAGGACATATAAAGTTTAAAAATAGCCATTTAAAAGTGGCTGCCAGATGGACATAGAACCTGTTGTTAATTTCTTTGAATCCCATCACTGTATGGGAACCCCCTGACTATAATGGGACATTCCTCCAAGTAAACATGTATAGGATTGGGCTGTCACTGTGCAGTCCTATGCAGGTCTACTCAGAATTAAGTCCAACGGTGTTTAGCCAGACTACTCCTAGAATTGAAGTCTTAACAGCTCCCTTAAAAACATAAGCAAGGACATGTTGTTTAGAAGGCAGAAAAGCACACTACGTTTGAGGAAGAATTTTCTAAACATAGAAGTGGTTGGGAAGCGGAACAAATTGCTAAAGAACATTATTGATTCCCTGTCATTTGAAGATTATGCGTGGTTGGTTTAAGCCTGGATATAGTATAGCCACATCTTGCTTTTCCTACCAGAAGAGTAGACTAGATGAGGTTTCAAGAGGATGCCTGCCTTTCAGGTATTGCATTCCTTGACCGTCTTGTTATTTGTTCTGTCTGGTTTCCATTTGGACTTTTCCTCCCAGTTTAATTTATAATAGCTTTTAAATTAGGCTGCAGCAGACTCGGTGAACAAGGCACAGGATAACTCTTCCTATATATTTGTCTTGCACTTTTCTAGGCACCGCCAAAATATATTAATAGGCTGCAAGAGGAAAATAAAGTTCACTGAATTTGTTAGCAGAATACCTTCCGCTATAGATAAAAAACATATCTCGACACACATGTCAAAAAGTTTCTGATTTTTTGGAAAACTTCCATGGCAGTTTTCCCAAAATGTATCATTTTATAATCCACCAGTTATATTGCAAGCCCCCCCACCTCTGATTCTCCCATCCACAGTGTGAATAAATAAAGCGAGTCTCTAGGGCTAGAGTAACTACGGGAGCACGTAAGCGACATTATGTCCATCTGTAGCTACTGCACCACCAAGTGAAAACTTATGGGAAATTCATATTGCAATCCATAGTAAAGTGTTCTTACTCTGGAGCAAGGACTCCCTGTAGTTACTCTGGATTGCGCCCTAGGTCTAGTCCAATGCAGACTGTCCATGTTAAAATGCCAGGGCATCCCTTTCCACCAGTGCTGTCTTGCACAGCTACCTTATTGCTTTTCACATTTGCTACCTTGTTAAGCCCCTACTGGGGTAAATAAAACATGAAGAGAAATAGAGAAAAGTGTGAGGCTTTTATTTACTCTCATTTTTTGGATATAATTCTCTAGCTGAATGCCTCTCCCTTTAATGAAACCCTTGACTGCTCCACTGGTGAATGTGATTTAAGCCCAGGAGAGACAGCCATGATTCACAAACTGTGTTCTGCTCCAGCACTGACCGTTATCTGATGCCTCTTCATGCACAGTTGCCTAAATGACAGTTTAATGGCTCACTGTAAAGGCTAGTTATTTTGTATCTCTATCCAGTGAAAATGGCTAATGGTGATAAGGAAAGGGAAAAAACAAAGCAATTGCTCAGATCTTCAGGCTCATCCAAGCTACTTAGCACGTGCTGGGAGCCTTCAATTAATTATTTCTTCAGTCCACTGAAGCACTCCAAAATGATTTCAAAACTCACCAGCTGCACTAAGAGTCCATGTTAACAGGGTGCAGGAAACTGAGACTGCTCATAAGAAGAACTGACAGACTTTTATGGGGGAACTCTGGCTATGAAAAGATACCACCACCACCAAAAAAAGAGGTTGGAAAGTGGTTATGGGGCAACAGGGACTGAAATGTGTTTTTTTTTTTTCCTGGATGCAGACCATTCTGGAATAAATGGAGAGAGGCCAGGATTAAAAGAGCACTTTGGCGGCCCTTTGCTGGCCATACTCTCATTTGACAATGGACTGTGGCTGCAAGGGTCCTAATGTAGGTAGCCCTTGGCTAGATGGGCTCCTGAACTTTCTGTTGTGTAAAAGCAAGAACAATGGTGGGTGCAACTAGAATTATTGTTTTTAATGTCTTGTTTGAATTTTTTTACCTGCTGTTAAAATTAATGTTCTAATGTATCGCCTGATGTTTTTACTTGTTGTGTTTCTTTGTACTTGATTGTAAAGCTTTGTAAACTGCCTTGAGCATTTGCTTTAGCAAGGGAAAGGCAGGGTTATAAATTCCTTAAAATAAAAAAAATAAACAGTGTTCTATCTTTTACCAAAGTTCTTTTAACTTCATTTAGGCTGCAATCCTAAAGAAACTTTCCTGGGAGTAAAACCCATTAAACACAATAGGGGACTGTTTTTGAGTAGACATGTTTAGGATTGTGCTCTTAAAGATCCAGTTTATTTCAGCACAAACTCATCCAGTGGGTTGCATAGTTTTAAAACAAGCATGTAAAAAAAGTATTCGTGTTCATAGAAAAATTAATGTAAAAAACCATTTGAAATAAAGATAGTTCATATAACCTGCCTATGTGAACCGCCTTAAGCTTGTAGGACTCTCAAAATGTGTTGTGAGAATAAGTGAGAAAGATGGCATAAAAATGCTATAATAATTTGAATACTAGTCTTTGCATGTTTCCTCAAGACAAAGTCCCACCATCTACTGTAGGAGTTAGAGCACATCTCTACTCAAAAGTAAGCCTCATTATGTTCAATGGGTCTTACTCCCAGGAAAGTGTCTATAGGATTGCATCCTTAGTAAATTTGCACAGTATTTGCAAACGTATAAATCTAATATGCTTAGCCAGCGCTCCAATGCAACAAAAAAACCAGCACTTCAATGCAACAAAAAAGGTTGCACCTCTTAACTATGCGAAGGTCTTAAAATTAATTTCTAAAAGTTGCAACAAAATATTAAACACTCAATACCTTTTGAACTCTTAGAAACATTTCTTCAGGGGAAAACTGAATTTGGAGAAGTGACATCTTGATAATAATCTTGCTGTTAAACATCAGCAAATAGTTGTCATGTGCTCATTCTATAACTGCTGTGTACAATGTTGATTCAGAACATTTTACAAGAATGTAGTTGCTGCTGGATGTTCTCCATTCAAAGGGTTTTAGTAAATGGGTTTTAGTTTTGAGTGGGGTGCCCCAGAGCTCTGTCTTGGGCCCGGATCTCTTTAACATTTTCATCAATGACTTGGAGGAAGGGATACGGGGGAGCCTGATCAAATTTGCAAACGACAGCAAGCTGGGAGGAGTAGCAAACACAACAGATGACAGGAGAAACCTCCAGGAGGATCTGGATAAACTAGAATACTGGATTGTAAGAAATAGAATGAATTTCAGTGGGGAGAAATGCAATGTTCTGCACTTAGGCAATATAAACCAAAAATACAGGTATAAAATGGGAGTTACTTGGTTTGGAAGCATAACATGTGAGCAAGATTTTGGAGTTGCTGTGGATCACAAGCTGAACATGAGACAGCAGTGTGATGTGTCTGTGAAAAAGGCAAATGCAATTTTTGGCTGAGGACTGTAGCTTACAAGTCGCAAGAAGTTATATTTATTCTGCATTGGTTAGACCTCTCCTTAAGTACTGTGTTCAGTTCTGGGCATCTCAGTTTAAAAAAGATGCAGCCAAACAGGAGCAAGTCCAGAGGAGAGCGACAAGAATGATCAGTGGGATGGAAGGGAAGCCTTATGAGGAAAGGTTGGGATGTTCAGCCTAGAGAAGAGAAAGCTGAGAGGAAACCAGATCGTCCTCTTCAGATATCTGAAGGGCTGTCATATGGAGGAAGGGGCTCATTTGTTCATAGCTGCCTCTGAAAGGAGAACTAGAACCAATGGGTACAAACCGCAAGAGAGGAGATTCTGGTTGGATATCCGGAAAAAATTCATGACGGTGAGGGCGGTTCGGCAGTGGAACAGATTGCCAAGGGAGGTGGTGGACTCTCCCTCACTGGGGATCTTCAAGCAGAGGCTCCACGATCACCTGTCGGAGATGCTCTAGAGTCTAGGAGGATTTCCTGCTCCAGGCAGGGGGCTGGATTAGATGACCTGTTGGGTCCCTTCCAACTCCATGATTCTATGATTCTAAGAACTCCAGCTAGTGGTGCTGGTAGGAGTATAGGTGCACAGGGTGACATACATACATGAGGAGAGAGCTGTGACCCACCACTAATTTTAAAATCTTGGTATTTTTATAAAGTACTATCATGTTATATATTGACTGATATATAATTTCATGGAGAATGCAATGAAACACACTACGTTGAAGTATCTCAATTCTATCAAAAGTTATTGCTATAAACAATGGGATTGGGTGATGGTATATCACCATGGCCATTACCCCCGGCATTGCCCCAGCCACTGGTTGGGAGAAGTCTCATCATAGGGGTGTCATGCTGGCTTCCCACACCAAGTGACACAACCCTAATGAAGTCGCTGACTACCGCGAAAATATTTTGTACCTATGAATCATGTCTGAGTGAGTACAAGAAAGCAACCTCTGAAACAGCCTCAGCATTTCATCCTGGAAGTCAAGACTGTATATGTTGAGATACAAATTGGAACTGAAAGCCATCTACATTTCTATTTTATCAAATCTGTCCTGCAAAGTGTAGCCTCCTTCAAAAGTCATCGAGTCTTGCTAGTTGTCAGCCAACTGATTAATTGTGAGGGGAAAGGAGAATTTAAATCTGCGATTAAAGCTTTAGTTGATTAATTGCACCAATTAATTGATTAAAGCTTTCAGCACTAACTGTAGAAATTATACATTCCTATGTGCTACTATTCATACATGGTTGCATGTACTTAAAACAGCAGATGCAGAATTCACCATCATTGAAAATACCTTCTTTCATAAACATTCTAGGAATATTTTTCTCTTTTATAATGTTATCTTAATCTTCAATTTATGCATGCCCAAAAGTTCTATTTATGCTACAATCCTAAAGACATTTTCCTGGGAGTAAGACCCATTGAATACATTGCAGCTTACTTTTCCGTAGGCATGGTTAGGATTGTGCTCTTAATTTCTATTTAAGTTCTATTTAATATCTAAAACCCATTTTTGTTGGCAAAAATGTACTCCAAGCCATCCAGCTTTGAAACATTAATGGGAATAACATGGTTATTGTACATATTTATATAATTTACTGGGAAGAGAGCTGTGAAGGTACTGATTCAGCTCTCTCTATAATGCTTCTTTTGAAATGCCTGAAACATAGTGCCACTTTGGGCAAAATCCAGAGTAACTACAGGGAGTCCTTGCTCCGGTGTAAGAACAATTTGCTCTGGATTGCAATATCAATTTCTCATAGGTTTTCACTAGGTGGTGGATTAACTACACGTAATGTCTCTTACGTGCTCCTGTAGTTACTCTGGATTGTAGGGTCAGTCTCATTGAGAGCCTGTGGGTAGCTTATAGACAGGGAATGGGTTACATCTGTGGATTTATCTGTTCTACTTTAGGTCTTTCAGAAGTTTGTCATTGCAACTAGCGAAAAGCTATGGATTATATGTGAAGAAAATTAATTAATCAAGGAGGATCTGAATGCTTGGTGGGAAATATAATTTGAGACCAATTTCAAAAACCTAAACTTGTATGTATGGGAATCTGGTTGGAAGAAAGAACAGCAGCTTTACAATTGAGCACACTCAAACAATATTCTCCCATGCCAAAAGCTCTATTTTGTTTGTTTGTGTGTGTATGTGTGTATGTGTGTATGTGTGTTTATTTATTTATTTATTTATTTATTTATTTATTTATTATGTTCTATTTCACAGTCGCCAGGTGTTTGACTGGAATTGGCTCTATTGTGATTCAGTTCCTATCCAAGGAACTAGAAATCACAAAGGTATCCACTCTGTACATGTGAAGTTCCCAGGAATGCTGCTTTTTATAACTGGGCAGTTGTGGTCTTGTGGAGGCACATTAAGTTTGGATGTTCCTGGAGACTTAACAGAATCGCTCCAAGAGCACCTGTTGTTGTTGTTGTTGCTGTTATTAAAAACCAACAGTAATACACAGTGAATGATTTCTTCACGCTGGTTTCTGTAACATCACAAGTCAGACCCTTCTCAAGTGTCTAGGACTGTGAGATGTAGCGGCATATAATGCAGAGCCTAGCAGAGTGGCCTTATTATTATTAAGAATATTTACATACCTGTTTTCAACATTAAGCTGCACACCAAGTAGTTTCTATACAGAGATATCAGATAAAACAGAAGACAAAGTTACTATATCTTTAACCATTGTGCAAAAGAGGAAATTTGGAAGGTGCAGCTCAACGTGGAAGGGTTTAAAAAGATGATACTCCCATAAATCCCCTCTTCTATTCAGTAGCTAAACATAAAGGCATTATATCCTCCACTGTATCTGGCAGTGGCGTGGCTAATGATCACATACTAGATGCAAAGCTCAAAATGTTGCCCAGGAAAATATGTCAAAACCAGAAGTGATATCATCCAGGGGTATTTTTTAATTTTCTCCCCGCAACAACAAAATAAAATATTATGTTTAGAAATGAAAATTGTGCCTCTTATTGGTTAGTGAAACTGTGCTGGGACAAGGAGGAATGGTTATTCTTTTACTGGTGAATATAAGAGGAGCACCACTTAGAAGTGGCTGTATAACCAGTTAGCATGGGTAACTATATTATATGTATATGGAAATGAGAGCTGATTCATATTACCACCTTATTAGTTCCATACACTATCAGAATTGGCACCTTATTAGTTCCATACATTATCAGAATTACATCTCATTGGCTCTCGGATCAGTCAGTACGATGGGAACATTTTGAGTTAAGAAAAATCAACTTTTTCTTCCATAAGCAGTTGGTATTTTTATTTTCTGGTTAACTGGCCATAACTTTTGATAGAATACAGATATTCCAATGCAGTTTGTTTCATCACACTTTTCATTAAATTACCTTTCCAGCGTTATATAGAATGATGGTATTTTATCACCCCGTTTTTCACAATTTTAGTCTCTAGTGTCAAGCTCAGCTTGTTGTACCCTAAAGATTGTTGCCTGGTGCAACAGCACCCCCTGCATTTCCCTCGCTACACCACTGGTTTCTGGTCACTCTGGTTAAAAAAATAAATAAACAAATTGTTCTCTGTTTCCCAAAGGGCTCACAATCCAAGAGCACACTTACTTGTGAGTAAGCCCTACTGAGCCTATTGGGACTAGCTTCTGATTGCAAAGGCTTATGCAACAGATTCACAAACATCTTTTGTATTGTATCTTTTGTATTGTTTATATACTGCATGGTTGGTTTTGTAGAAAAATATTATTAAATGTCTTAATTGCATATTTGTGCGTGTGATTTATTGAATGACAGGTAACATGTCCTCAATATTGCAATCACAATATTGGGATTCACAATCACAATCACAATCGCTGGATTGGGATTTCATGCTGGCTTCCAGCTCACCCACCTTTAAGCAGTTGCGGGGAGTTCTGGCGCAATTAGATTTCAGGAGGATATAATTTGAAAACAGAGCTTAGTGGTGTGTGTGCGCGTGTTTTTATAAGGTCCAGAAGGGAGATCATTGGGGTCTCTGATGTGAGTGGCTTTTCTGTTTGAGCCTAGTCATACAGAATCAAAGTAAAATGCTGCTCATTTGTCATGTTGAGTCCACGCTATGCATCACAGTATTTCTGCAGACTTGCTGAGAATGCTCAAGCGCAGGACAAAACAAACATGATAACTGGTACCTGCTCAGCAAGCAACAAACAGTGCTAATCTAAAGGGGCTTATCACCAAAACAGAGTCTGTGTAGACTAGAATTGAACATGCTAATATATATTTATTTTTAAATAAGTAAACACAATCGCAGATAAGCAATTCAGAAATAAAAAGTCATAGTTTTTTTTTCTTATCTCTTTATAATCACATATGTGAATCATGCATACAGCATATTTCTCATGTCTTATTTCTTGACCCCACTATATATAAACCTTCTCCAATCTCTGTTTCATGAAAAAAATTCATTTTTACTACTACCGGTATTTCCCTCCACCAAATTACAGTGATCCAGCAGCATTAATGATCAGGACCTGTGATTCTGGGATAATGTTAAAAGGATAACTAAAATTTCAGTATGTGAAAATTCCCTTTCAAAATGAAGGTAACTCAGGATATGCATCATCATTGGCCTTACCTTTCTTATACATCCTTGTAATTATATTTTGTGTGTGGGTCACTGATCTAATAAATAGTTCTGAATCCAGAATTGATTTCTTTTTTCTGATAAATACGCTTATGATATAAATTATGGAGAAGTGGCAGTAGGTGTATAGTGAAAAAGTTGCTGGAGGAAAATGGGTTCACCTTTATTTTGTTATGAACTTAAATTCAAAGAGGATTTCCACAGGCAGTGGGGCCCTGATTCAAGTGTTTTTCAGTCTTCCACACATATAACTTGTGAATTGGTGAGTCAACAGAAAAATGCCTGACTTCCACTTGAATCATGCCAGAAACCTTCCCTTTTTTCTAACCGGGTGGTCTGTCAAGTGCAGAAATTGGTGTTATATTATTATTATTTTGGTTTCATTATCACTAAGAAAACCCCATATCCTCAAACGTATGCTCTCCATTTTCTAGTGTCTGAGTTGGCAGTTCAAAAAGAAAGGACAGGATCTAGGTGCATGCTAATGCAGCTATAATCCACTTCCTCTTCACTCCACATTCCCTGTGGCCTGCCCTCCCTACCAATTACACATCCCCATTGCCAGTGTACCAGTTAGCACAACTTGCACTCCATGGTGATGGGGATCTGACACTTCTGCTGTCTTGTAATGCCAGCCGCAACATACCTCGTAGCAGCACAATGTTTGTGTTGTTGCTGAGCCCCTTACAATAGCAGAAGCAGTGTTCCAGTGTTGCATAAAGGCCCATAGTATTGGGATACTAGCCCACACATATGTACTCACGCTGATCATTCTGCCTGAGTCTCTGGCTCAAACCTAATCAACTTTCCAGCACCAATATAAGGGCAATACAGCTCTGAGGTAAGAGAAAAAAGTTTCCTTACTTTGAGGAGGCCTCCATGATTGCCACCCAATTGCAGGATGAAGCACATGCCCCACTAGAAGAATGCTGGAAATCTGGTTGGGATTCGGGCCTCAGTCCCTGAAAAATAAGAATAGGAATATAGGATATACTATAGTTACTCAAACCTAACGCTTACCAGCGTTTAGTCTCCAAAATCATGATGTGCATAAGATTTGATGACACATTATATTCAGGTATATGAACCCCAAACAGAAATAGCTGTAGGGACTTTTAACAATAAAGTATTCTTATTAAGTGCAAAGCATTACAGTGAACAGGAATAATTTACTCCCTGTTGAATTGTTAGTGCTTCCAATGCAGAAGAGAAGTATTTTTGTGATAGAGTTTATTCAATAATATATTTCAGCTTGAGAATATGAACTCTCCATAATAACAAGTTAAGAAAATGTTAACAATCCTCCTCCACTCTCAAGATTGTAGTCCATTTTTCTTACAGAAACAAAAGCATTTTATTCTGTATCACTGTACATTGCCATTCACAATAAGAACTGTATACCACATGTTAAGCAACAGCTACCAACAAAAGAGTAAAGGTGATAAAATCTTCTCTAGACACTTCAATGTCAGGACATTTATCAGCCTACAAAAACGGAAGAGCAAGATGTAGGTTTCACATATTGTTTTAAATGTGCTGGATAAAAAGGCATCTTGGACAAACTCGAATTACAGAAAGACACTACATACTGGTCACATATAGTTATCATACACATACAATCACATAAGAGGCCCTTTGCAGGAAGAATCCAACCACACTCTTAATAAAGTTCATTGGAGAAGGCCCAAGACCAGCATGTTGTATTTGTATTTTGAATACATTCAACTTACACAAATTCTTCACATGCTTGGCAAGCAAGTTATAGGCTTGGAAAACAGTTTATATACCTTATACAGCACTGGTGATTTTGCCCACCATGTCACTCACTGAATGTATGTCCCACAGCACAATCCTTAACCCCAGTGGTGGGGTTCAAATAAATTAACAACAGGTTCTATGTCCTAATAACCTATATTAACAACAGGTTATATGTCCCATTAGTAGCCAGTTCTCAGAACAAGGTGCTCATTAGCAAAGGGTTCTATAGAACCTGTGAGAACCCCCTGAAGCCCACCACTGCTTAACCCTGGTTAGGCTGGCACGAGTCCCGGCAAAATTGCCATACTGGCCTAAGTGTCAGCTATAAGGCACTTCCTTGCGGGTCAGGATAGTGCACAAATCTGTACTGCCCTCTCCCCTCCACTGCAGGAATAGGGAATTAGGCAAGCTGTGCTGGCCTAAATTGGTTAGGATTGTATCCCCCAGTGAATGAAATGGGAGACATAAATCTGTTCTTTCTTTAGTTGGTCTCATTTCCTGAATGCCTCTCATATTGTGATTCTAGTTGTTAAAGATACAGTTTTTTTAAAAAAAAACATGGCCCCAAGTGCCAGCAATTTAAGGGATTTTCAAGCGTATAATTTCGATTATATACAATTTTTACTTTCAGAATGTAACTTTCTAAAGTAGGTGCAGGGCTGAGCTGACCCAGCTTCTGAGAGTCATCTCCTAAGCAGCTCCTGAGGCTTATTAATGGTATTTGATAAAAGGGCAGGTCTTCCTAAAACCAGTTTAAAAAAAATTCAGATATATAAAGGAAGCCAGATGGTCTGGGGAATACCTAAATAGGATACTAAAGCCGGAGATGAGAGAGAAGACTTATGTATAATGACCATTTTATAAAGGAAAAAATAATCCAAGGAAGGAGAGCAGTGGACTCAAGACCATAACTTTCCCTCTTCCATCATGTTCATCAAACCTCTCCCACACATCCTTTTTCTAGTCTGAGATTAGCTAGTGATCCTTCATGGGTGCCAGGTAGGAAATTTTTGCTGTAAGCCTGAGAGTAGAGGTAGTTTTTCACCTTCCCAAGACTGGGATGGGTGTTGGGGCACCAGCTTCTCCCAGTAGAGTACCTATGGTGTCACAATAGGTGTCACAATAAGTACAATAGGTGTCACACCATAAAAACAGGCCCTCCCACTCCGCATTAAAGCCATTCCAGGCAATAAGTGGATTTTGCCCCCTCTGGCTATGCTACTTGTTTGTCCTTTTCTTTTTGTTGTCTATGGTCACTTTGAGTAGGCTGGGTAGATAGGACTTGCATGCTTGACATACACTCTGAGATGAGCAAGGTTAAGGGGTAAACCAGGACTCCTCAAACTATATCTGTCCTGACAGGGGAGGCTATCTGGCAAGCCCTCACCTGGAGCCCATAGGGTTGCTGGCTGGACCCCATAAAGTCATGTGTAATCTGGTCCTGGAAATAACCTGTGGAAATCTGGGCTTCATCCCTTTGGGATTGGTAGTGATCTGCTCACTCTGTCTACAAGTGAGTATAACTTGGAGCAGTCAGGATGTGACATCTGTTGATAACTTTAGGGAGATAGCTGGTTACCAATGTTTCTCCCAGTGTTGTTACCTGCATACTGGGCGATGAAATTAAGTTTTCCTTCCTGATACAAGTGTTTGTTTAAAAAAGTGGTCTATTTACCCAAGCTGGGATGCTTATTTATGAGTGCCGGGGTAATTGCAACATTTTTAAGTACTGAATAAGGTACAAGATTTATAAAAGCAAGTGGTCTGTCTGCATGCTCAGAATACAAATTTGACAAAAAAAAAACAAACAGCAAAAGTCAAACTAGACAAGGAAAAAACTCACAATTTAGATGTAGGCTATTGAGAGAATTGCTTAATTTTTTCCCAAGAGAAGAAATGCACCTAGGCAGTATTTTCTAAACTTTCCTCCTGGTCTGGTCTGAAGTCTGGCAAGCCTGAAGTCTGAGCTGATATACAGTGCAATCCTAAGCATGCCAACTCAGAAGCAAGTCCTATTGTGTTCAATAGTAGTTACTCCCAGGAAAGTGTGGTCAGGATTGCAGTTGAAGTCAGCTTGTTTTCAGATGAAGACAAACAGCCCAATCCAGAGCAACTAATCTGTCCACATAAGAGCCCTTAGGTTGCCCTATCTAACACTAGGTTGGAGCAACTGCAAGATGCTCCAGCCCAGTTACTCTGAAGGAGGCTTAGGGCAGAGGAAGGCAAGATAGGGTGCCCTAAGAGAGGTGGACCTGCTCTGCCCTAACTGGGGCAGCCTAAGCAGCTCAGGAGAGGCAAGTTGAGGGCATGTTTAGCATTGCCTAGGGCAGAGCAGTTACTCTGTATCCAGAGCCTGTTTCCAAGGCAGAAATGCCCTCTTCCAGCCCTCAGAGTTATACCACCTCAGGAGCAGGTATAGTAATGAGTAGACCCATAGGGGTCCATGATAAGGCCCGAGTAAGAATGGCAGTGTTGACCAAAAATCTGAGTTCTTGGCCAGCCTAGCTGCAACCCCTGCCTCTCAACCTCAGGATATGGAACAAACTACGGCTGCCCACAAACCTCAGGATACAGCAGGCCACTCCAAGAAGCCCCTGGTATTCACTGTAGAATGTACTGGCATCTCATCAGGGACTCCTTATAAGGCAGGCACCCAGTGGCATCACCAGACTGGTGCGGCTGGTGTGGGCTGCATTGGGGATGCGCTCCATATGGGGTGATGTGCCGGAGGAGTTTGACTGTCCTTTGGCAGTCCCCGGGCGTCAGCACACCCATTCAGGCCTGCTCCAAGGCGGAGAATCAGCCAGAAGCTGCCACTTGTCTGAGGAGCTGGCCTGAACGGCCATCTGAGGTGCACTGCGCAGAAACACACTGAGCATGCCGAACAGCTTCAGAGGAGACTTCCTTAGAGCAGAGAAAGTCCGCGCCTCTGCACAGCCATTCGGCCTCACTCAGGAGGCGGAGCGGCAGCCGAATGGCTTCAGAAAGAGTACTGCACAGGCACCAACTCTGACGCCTGCACAGTCTCCCCCGAAGCCAAAAGGCTTCAGAAAAGTACTGCGCAGGTGTCAGAGATGGTGCCTGCACAGTACTCTTTCTGAAGCCAGTTGGCTTCAGAAACAACTGCGCAGGCGCCAACTTTGGTGACTGCGCAGTCCAGGTGGGGGGGGCGCATCCCAGGGATGACGCACAGACTTCCGCACCAGGTGATGTGCAGAGTCATGTCACCACTGTAGGCACCACAGCTGTTCCTTGTTCAGTGTGATCTGAGGGGTGTCTCCTCAGGAGCAAGTCTTCCCCTTGTGTCAATTACTTAGCATGCTCTGGAGCAGTTAGGGCAGCCCAGGCTTCCTGACTCTCTGGATTCAGCATAACTTTCTGCTCTGGATACAGAATAGTTAGGAGAGTGCAGTTAGGTCAGAGCAGGCTGAATTTGCTCTGGATTGCAGCCAAAGTGAGCGCATAAAAATATTTTTATCACTTTTTGACTGCACCATCATAGGATCACATGTATGTGTGAAATAGCCACCACGCATCAAATGTCACAAACAAGACTTCATTAAACATCTCCTAAAACACAGTTTTCAGTAGATGCAGTTCACTGCTTCAGCTCAAGTGATGGTCCTATTTGAAGATACCAACTGCTTGTACATGCATTTGTCAGACAACCTTTACGCAGAAATCTTCACATCACAATAACCCCAGAGATCTATCAATCTATCCATCTATCTACAGTATTTATATACCGCCTTTCAACTAGGAAGTTCACAAAGTGGTTTACAAGAAAATGAAAAATAGCTAATTAATAGCTAATTAATAGTCCCTGAAAAGGGCTCACAATCTAAAATGCAAAAAAACAAAAACAAAAAACAAAAAAAAACCCAGCAGAAGCCACTTGAACAGACATTGCTGGGGAGTGTAGGGCTAGTTACTCTCCCCCTGCTAAATAGAGGAGGAACACCCACTTGAAAGAGTGCCTTGTGCCCAGTTAGCAGGGGTCCATTTTTGCTATGGGTAATCATATCCTTATAATTACTATTACTTGTGCCATTTTGAGGATTATGTTATTTTCTTTGTTGTATTATTTCCTTTTGTTGTAAAAACAAAACAATAAATCAATAAAGAATAAAAGGAATTAAATAGTTTACTTATCAGCCTTGCCTCAACTTTGCTAGTTACAATAATTTTCATCTTTTAAAATTATATACAGGTCAATATGTTTAGTACTTTTAAAAGAGACGTTTTTCTAACGCGTGCTGCCCAGTATCAAGATGCCTTCATTATTTCATTTCAGATCTGTGGCTGTCACAAACTGGGCATCAATAATACTTGTTAGCCTGAGCCCCTTACTCCTAAAATATTGAGAGATAATGATGCTATTCCAAGTTGTCCGGAATATTTGGCATGAAGAACATTCAACACTTCAGGGGGTGTTCTGGACAGACAGAATATATAGAGTTTTGCAGGTGATTCAGAGAATCGTTTTAGAAGCAGAACGGAATTCCTTCAGCACAAGAACAATGGAAATGAAAGGTCTATGAATTATTACAAACTCACTCCATCTAGCCCGGCCATGCAGGAGTGCCCTGAAGTGTAAAGGCTTTTTTTCTTGTTTAAGTTACCATGGAAGATGGAATAGTCACAGAGATAGACTGGCCAATGGAAAGTATTATCACTAGCTGTGCACCTTCAGTAAGGCTATTCTTTTTTCTTTTCTGATTTATAACCTATCTTTGCATCAAGGGGAAAAAAGTCCAATACCCAGAGATATTTTTAGTTCTTTTCCAAGCCATTTTTTCCCATCCTGAATGTTTAAATCTTAAACCCACACTGAGGAGATCCAGTAGATTATGTCTTTGGTGTTTTAAAAAACAACAGAAACTCTCTTTGTTCTGAAGTTACGTTTTTTTACTCCGTGAATACCATACAGTGAGTCCTATCCTGAGATCACTGCATTAACCCTACGGGAGCAGGTAAGAAACATTTACGTAAATGTAGTTACAGCATCACATAGTGAAAACCTATGGGAAATTCATGTTGCAATCCAGAGTAACCCTACAATCCAGAGTAACTACGGGAGCACATAAGAGACATTATGGCTGCAATCCAGAGCAAATTCAGCCTGCTCTGACCTAACTGCACTCTCCTAACTATTCTGTATCCAGAGCAGAAAGTTATGCTGAATCCAGAGAGTCAGGAAGCCTGGGCTGCCCTAACAGCTCCAGAGCATGCTAAGTAATTGACTCAAGGGGAAGACTTGCTCCTGAGGAGACACCCCTCAGATCACACTGAACAAGGAACAGCTGTGGTGCCTACAGTGGTGACATGACTCTGCACATCACCTGGTGCGGAAGTCTGTGCGTCATCCCTGGGATGCGCGCCCCCCCCACCTCGACTGCACAGTCACCAAAGTTGGCGCCTGCGCAGTTGTTTCTGAAGCCAACTGGCTTCAGAAAGAGTACTGCGCAGGCACCATCTCTGACACCTGTGCAGTACTTTTCTGAAGCCTTTTGGCTTCGGGGGAGACTGTGCAGGCGTCAGAGTTGGTGCCTGTGCAGTACTCTTTCTGAAGCCATTCGGCTGCCGCTCCGCCTCCTGAGTGAGGCCGAATGGCTGTGCAGAGGCGCGGACTTTCTCTGCTCTAAGGAAGTCTCCTCTGAAGCTGTTCGGCATGCTCAGTGTGTTTCTGCGCAGTGCATCTCAGATGGCGGTTCAGGCCAGCTCCTCAGACAAGTGGCAGCTTCTGGCTGATTCTCCGCCTTGGAGCAGGCCTGAATGGGTGTGCTGACGCCCGCGGCCTGCCAAAGGACAGTCAAACACCTCCGGCACATCACCCCACACAGAGCGCATCCCCAATGCAGCCCACACCAGCCGCACTAGTCTGGTGACGCCACTGGGTGCCTGCCTTATAAGGAGTCCCTGATGAGATGCCAGTACATTCTACAGTGAATACAAGGGGCTTCTTGGAGTGGCCTGCTGTATCCTGAGGTTTGTGGGCAGCCGTAGTTTGTTCCATATCCTGAGGTTGAGAGGCAGGGGTTGCAGCTAGGCTGGCCAAGAACTCAGATTTTTGGACAACACTGCCATTCTTACTCGGGCCTTATCATGGACCCCTATGGGTCTACTCATTACTATACCTGCTCCTGAGGTGGTATAACTCTGAGGGCTGGAAGAGGGCATTTCTGCCTTGGAAACAGGCTCTGGATACAGAGTAACTGCTCTGCCCTAGGCAATGCTAAACATGCCCTCAACTTGCCTCTCCTGAGCTGCTTAGGCTGCCCCAGTTAGGACAGAGCAGGTCCACCTCTCTTAGGGCACCCTATCTTGCCTTGCTCTGCCCTAAGCCTCCTTCAGAGTAACTGGGCTGGAGCATCTTGCAGTTGCTCCAACCTAGTGTTAGATAGGGCAACCCAAGGGCTCTTATGTGGACAGATTAGTTGCTCTGGATTGGGCTGTATGTGTACCCGTAGTTACTGCACCATCTAATGAAAACCTATGGAAAATTCATACTGCAATCCACAGCAAATTGTTCTTACACCGGAGCAAGGACTCCTCGTAGTTACTCTGGATTGTGCCCTAAGTTGTTCTTACATTGGAGCTTGGACTCCCTGTAGTTACTCTGGATTGAGCCCTAAGAGTATTTTCCTTCAGACTGAAATAAATATTTGAGGACTGAACACCTAGAGTAGTTACTCCTAGACTGTTGAACTCAGTCATCTTATATGGATCGGAGAATCAAGAGCTGCGGGGTCCAGACATCAGCTCTGCCTATCACCCAACATAGGGCACAATCCAGAGTAACTACGGGGAGTTCTTGCTCCGGTGTAAGAACAATTTGCTGTGGATTGCAGTATGAATTTCCCATAGGTTTTCATTAGATGGTGCAGTAACTACGGGTACACGTCTCTTACGTGCTCCCGTAGTTACACTGGATTGTAGGGTAAATCAACACTGTACTATCGTTCTTTGTATCAGTTATAAGAACATCATACAGGTAGTTCTAGATCTACTATTAACAAGGCTTATCAGGTGTTGTCTATATATGTTTCTGAATATATGATATATCCAAATGATTAGAGCCAAAATAGGTTAGTAATTTCAGTCATGTGCATAAATATAGCATGTCAATGAATCACCAGCACTAGGAAGCTGAGCACAGATTTTACATGAGAGCTAGCCAGTGTACAAACCCACAGACAATATGTGTTCCATTTTCATGACACTTGATTAGACTGTGTATATTGTAACTTGTTTGGGGTTAAAAAGTATTTTAGAAACTTCTTCACATTGGTTTTGGTCTGTGAATTTTTGAATCATCTCGAGAATATGAGCTCTGTGATGAAAAGTACTATTTTGTGTTATGAGCCAGAAAGTAATGGCCTATCAGACTATAGAAAGTGGTCTAAAGCATCTATCTTTAATCTTCTTGTGTAAGTGTTCTAGACACTGTAATTTCCAATAACAATAATGGAATAAATACCTCATTAACCCCTTTAAAGCTCCCAATACCATGACAATATCTAAATGAACTGTCAGAGAAGCAGGCATTGTTCAAGTCAGACAGTGGACCAGAAAGTTAAGAGTGAGCTGTAGCATCAGTAAGGTAACCAATATATTTCCATTGCTAGCAAGCAGATGGGCTACACACTGCTGCTAAATATAAAGAAAATCCAGGGCAAAATAAGCTTCACAACTACATAAATCATTTCACCTTTGGAATCAGCTTGGAACAAAAGATAAAATAATGTTTACTAAGTTTTTCTGGTGGGGGATATTTGTTCAGATGGAGTTTAACTCACAGAACCGATGTTGCCCGAAACATCATATTTATGCATTTCTGATAGATAATAACCCTATCGATATTGCACCATTCTGGTCATAAATTAATAGTCTGACATACTAATACTCATTGCTGCACAGAGTGTCATGGATATTTATTGAATGGGAAATAAAAATGCAATATCTAGTTTGAGCAGAATATTCCCATAACAATAAAAAGTATAGATTTGGCTTTAGGGAAAATTCCCTATGAAGAATGTAATTATTAAATACGGTTGTATGGTAAAAGTGTCTAGATCAAAATCAAAGTGCAAGGAGGGGCAAAGGGAGAGAACGCAGAGTATATTAGAAAGAGTGCTTGGCAGCCCATTTACATTTTCAACATGGTAATAGCCTTTGCAGTAAATCCACTCCAGGAAAATGAAAGGGAAAAAAGGGAGGGGGAGGGGGTTGGTATAGCTTCATGACTAGAATAACCTTGTAAAACTTGACAATAATCTATAATTTCTGCAGGCTTCTACCCTATTAACCTGTTCCATCCTAAAGTCTTTGGGCAAATAATAAATTAAACATAGCCCATGTTGCATTAAATTTCAACTAATACCACCTTTAATAATAATTAATCACCACCCCATGATTACTATTATTAAATTATTATTATGATTATTAAATCACCACATTTAATAATAATCACCACCCCAACCTTTACAGTTTAATATTGTAGGGGGGAGTAGCACAATTTGAAGATTCTGACAATTTTTTTTTAGTTGAACACATTTTCAGTTCAGAATTCAGTCTTATTCATTCATTCATTCATTCATAGACCAATCCTATGCATATATGCTCAGCTCAGTGGTAGGCTCCAGCAGGTTCGCACCTACTCTATAGAACCGGTTGTTAACAAGAGATAGGACATATAAAGTTTAAAAATAGCCATTTAAAAGTGGCTGCCAGATGGGCAGAGAACCGGTTCTTAATTTTTTTGAAGCCCATCACTGGCTCAGATGTATGTCTGATTATAGTCAGCAGGGCTAACTCCCAGGTAAGTGTGGTAAGTAAGGTGTTTGCAACCTTACTTACACATTACTGTGATTAATCTCCCCAAAGATATTCAAAGGGACTCTCCAATATAAAACCACATTAAAAACAATATAAACAACGAATCTCCTAACAAAAACCAATAAGACAACCTTTAAAATTTTCAGTTAAAAGCAAAGAATAAGGAAAAACAAAAACCAGCAGCAATCAATAAAAAGGGCAGCCCCGTATATTTAATCGGCACAAAGCCTCAAGTATCCCAAAATTGTAAACCCAAAATTCTGAGTCTAGACTCAGAAAACAAATCTAAACAAAAGTTTCTTGAAGCTCCACCTGATTATTGTTAAGAATATTGATACAATGCTGCTCCAAAACAATTCTCATGCAAGAGCACAGAAGAGAAGGACGATACTTTTCACATACAGAGCTATCTGGGATTTCCTTATCTGCAAGGGTTAGAATTGCCACATAACTATCATTCCCTACAATCCAGAGTAACTACGGGAGCACATAAGAGACATTACGTGCACCCGTAGTTACTGCACCTCCTAGTGAAAACCTATGGGAAATTCATATTGCAATCCAGAGCAAATTGTTCTTACACCGGAGCAAGGACTCCCCATAGTTACTCTGGATTGCGCCCATTATCATTAATGAGTCTGTTCTCGTTATCCACAAATTATGTGTTGATACTGCATCAACTTTTCATTGTATTGGCCTATGGAACATCATTGGACACATTTGTATTCACTTCCAGATTTACCCCACAACGGCTGCAATCCTAATGACACCTTCCTGGGAGTAAGTCCCACTGAACACAATGGGGCTTACTTTTGGGTAGACATGCTTAGGATTGTGCTATAGTTTGGTTACCATCTCGGGGACAACAGCTGAATCTTCACAAACCTGATGATAAGAGGTTATCATCACCAATCATCAGTAGTCCCTGGAAGGCTACCTGCTACAGGGATGGAGCAAGAAAAGAGATAGGTGAAGGAGGACAATGGGCAAAATAATCCTCTCCCCACTGGTGAAATCTGAGACCTCTGAAGGTTGGACCCACAAACATCAATATATCAAGGGATATCCAGGATGGAGGAGGAAGCATTTGATGTTGAAGATGCTGATGCGTAGTTGCTATCCCCCTGGAACCTTACCTCAGTTTTCCCATAGACTTAATGATACAGCAAATTGTTGAGGTTCCAAACTAAACCTGTCCAAAATCCTACTGAATGTGTGTTGTCTGGAGAAGGAAAACTCCCACTTCAAACCTCCATTGCCTTGTGGCTATACCCATCTATGGGAAAGGCTTCAGGAGTCAACCTCAAGGCAAAATCCAGAGCCAGAGTCCCAGAAGCTGTTCGTGACTGTGTATAATCACATCCTGGTAACTCCTGCGAAGCAGCTGGAACCAATCATATCGGCTCTGCCGTTCCATTGGACTATTTCATTGATGTGGAGAGGGGGGATTTCTGCTTGGGTAACAGTCTATCCTCCATATTAATCTACCCAGGCCATTGTGCTCTAGAGGGGACACTCAAGAGCACAACACCAGCATTGCCAATGCAATGATACAGAATCTGCTAGTTTGGAATCCATCAGGTTTTCCATGAAGCTGAAGCTAGTGAATAATGAGGACTGCATGTATGAGCTCAGGGGTCACGGTGGATGACGGTGGATGAGTGACCCATGCCAGTTGCATGTTACTGTTGTTCAGCCTAATGTCAAGATTGGCACAATCCACAAGACATATACTCCCTTATCTGGAGAGGCAGAGATCTGCACTTCCTTGGTGCAACCAGCAATTAGCCAGGTAATGTTGATCTTATACCCTGGACTTCAGACTAAGGAGCTACTCTATCCCTACAATCCAGAGTAACTACGGGAGCACGTAACAGACATTACGTGCACCCGTAGTTACAGCACCACTTAGTGAAAACCTATGGGAAATTCATATTGCAATCCAGAGTAAAATGTTCTTACACCGTAGTTACTCTGGATTGCGCCCTTTGTAAGGTTTCATCTAATGAAACCTGAGAAGGAGAAAAGTCTATAAATGAAGGGTTTGCTGCAGTGGTGGGCTTCAGGGGGTTCTCACAGCTTCTATAGAATCCTTTGCTAATGAGTGTCTGGTTCTGAGAACCAGTTACTAATGGGACATAGAAACTGTTGTTAATTTAGGTTATTAGGACATAGAACCTGTTGTTAATTTATTTGAATCCCACCACTGGTTTGCTGCATTATTTATGGTCCATCCTCCCAGAGTGGACATCCCAAGCCTCTCTTGCAGAATCCTTTAACGTATTAAGAGTTAACATCATGAAAGATATCTCCTTTAACATATTGAGAGATGTAATTACAGGATAGAAGTGTCTCAGTCTTTCCTGGTCTACAAAGATAGATGAAAAGATAGAAAGAATATTTTCTCTGATTTCAGTGACCAAGTCGATAAGCAATTAGGCATTTCATCACAAAGTTTAAGTGGCATTGCTAATAGAGGTTTGTATGTACATGCACATGTGAGAGCCAAGGATGATTTTACGACTCTGGTAGAGGTGTGTGAAACAAACAGAAGTCAATTTTATGATCATAATGACTGGCTGCATCCTCTCAATGCCCACAGAAAATAGCCTTACTCAAATCAGTTAATTAGTACCAAAGAACACTTGCTCACAGACTGTGAGAAAGCACATGGAAATCTTTCGATGGAGAACATGATTAACATATTCTGTTTAAAAAAAAACAATTATTAGTGGCCACTAGAAATGTAGAACATAAAGCTCCAGCTTAAAGCACACTTTACAATCTTTTATTATCTTACAATTTCATAAGTCATTAGTTTCAAACTTATTTTTAAAAAAAAAATTGAAAAGGACTAGAATATGAAGCTGACAAAATAGATGTGGTTACTACATCCGCACACTGTACTTCTAAGTGCTGTGTTTTGTATTATCTATGATAAATCTGGCCTGCACAACCCTTCGAAATCTAACCCAAACCACAAAATTTGTGTTGCCTGCCAGGTTCTTGACAGGCGTGAAGGTGCAAGAAAACTCTTGACAGTGGGGCTAACTCTCCACTTATGAAACATGAAATGTTTCAAAGGCACTACTATATGGATACATAAGAACAATGAAGACTTACTTCTGGTGTCTTTGCTGTATGAATTTGTTTACAAGTATACAAGTCGAGTGTGTTGGGCTGAAAGCAGGCAGATTTCTATTCCTCACAAAGACACATTCCAATATAAACTCAGAGATCTCTGTCTGATATATAAAAGTAGCCTCTGCTCCACTTTCTGGTTTAATTTTATCTTTTAAATGCAGGTTTAGTGTCATGTGGCCCTCCGTGGCAGACATGATCCTTGGAAAATAGATAAAAACAGAAAAACAAATATTGTTTTAATTGTATTTTATTGTTATTATATTCCGTTGATTGTTAGCCACCTTGGGTGCCCTTCGTGGAGAAAGGCGGAATACATCTAACAAATAAATAAATCTAAATCTAATAAAGAAATGAATAAAAGAATCCTTGTACTTTATATTTTCTAACAATTGTATAGATTTCACTGTCAAAAACCTCACAAAACGAAGTTATTCAACGGGAGTCACACCAATTTCAATGCTCTTTTTTCAACGCAATATCTCACACTAAGCGACACTATCTTCTGAGTAGAAAGCAGCATATACTGAAGTGTTGTTAACTGTTAAAAAATGCTTGACCGATTACCATGTGTTTTAAAATTTGAATATACCCTAAGGATGGGCAGAACTGCTTTTGTCGGTTTAAAGGTTAAAGCCACAGGCTCTTCGGCTTAATTGTATGGAAGCCCGAAGAGAAACCCTTCAACATGTGAATTGATTATATTATGTGATGGAAGATATTTTATTTTTTATTTATTTTTTGTGCCACGACTGACCGGTTAAAATAATCTGAGTGCACCATGGAAATGACTCCAGGTCGTTGTCAGACAAATCAAGGCTCAACCTATATTCTTTCTGTTACCTCAGAAGGCTTGAACTCTCAGCCTTGGCCCTGGCTTCTCTAATGGGGCACTGACAGAGCCAGAATAATCCTCAAGTTGAGCTAATCAAAGGTGAAAAGGGAGAATCAGTAAGTGTCGTATCCTTTTGCCACTTTCATCAATCCGGCTAACTGAATTTGAGCTAAAGCTTGGTAAATTTTCTGCACAGGGAAATTAATATGTAACACATCTGAGGCCTGGTGCAGGCCAGTAAAATTGGAAAGGCTGCGTTATATCAGAGGGCGATTATTGAAGGGAAGAATGGCGAAGGGCTGGGTAATCAGAAAGGAGCTTTCGGTGCATCTCTTCCATGCTTTGATGGTGCAGTCACCCATCTCTCTCGAAGCCGAAGCAAGCCCCTTTCACTCTCCCTCCCTTCCCCACCTCAGGAATATATTCTATTGCCCATTTCTGTTGCCCACACATGATTGAATCAATTCAATTACCTTTGAAAATACATATTCAGGCCATGAAGATGCTCCGGACGGAAGAGAGAGGAGAAAAAGACAAAAGAAATCCGTACTTACCCAATAATAAGTTTCATTTGGAGGAGGTTTGAAAACAATTCTCCCTCGCATTTGTCCCTGTCAGGTCACATTATTCACAAATGAAGTTTACAAAATATCAATTCAATTTCAATAAAGGGAGGCTGAATCTCAACACACGAGGGTTGAATTTACCAAATCATAATCCTTGAGGGGACCCTGGTGGCTTCCAAATATTTTCCAGTCAGAGGTAATCAAAAGCAGACTGCTGAATACTAATACATTCAATTTCACCCCTTTTGTTCGCATCTGTTCCCTTATAATACTATTTTTCTGCACTCTCAAACACTGATGATGTTACTCTATTCTGGGATAAGAATAGTTTGGCTGTGGAGGAGAGGGAATCCTGTAAAGGCAGCTCTGTAAAATTGCATATTTCTACACATTTTTACTTTAAAATCAATTCACTGATGAATAAACCAGAGACCAGCCCGACCAAAAGTTTTCTACTCTACATCATGACTACTCCACTAATTTTCTAACCTTCTAAAGCACAGTGTATGTTCACCAAACTAGAGTCTTCCATCATCTGATAACAAGGAAACAATTTTCTCTTCTTGTTCAGTCCAATTTTACTAAGTACAGTAGCATGAAAAAAAATGGGAGCCATATTTCCCACAGATTCTACACAATGAGTAACTCAGCTCTTTTATCTAAACAGATCCAGCTTCTGCTCATGAGATCAATGCTATTTCTCAATAATTGCCATTGGATTGAGTTCGAGCAGGTCACCTGCATCTTTGAACAGATGTGGACTTTGTCCTGTTGACATCTCTAACCCTATAAAAAGTGAAGCCAAAAATTCGCCATCACCAAAAGGGAATGAATTACTCATGTTTCCACTGGCACTGAAGCACCCTGCACTATTAATAATTCACAACTTTATTTTTGAACATAAATTTGTAGCGACAGTTGTACACGTTGCAAAAATGAACCTAGTAGGATCATTGAGGAGGCCTTTTTGAACCCATTTCAGGCAAGGCTGTTGAGATAACATTGATTCAGGCTTGTCTAAGGTGAGGCAGCAATGAGGGAAATTAAAGTGGAGCAGGGCTGGGGAAAAGAAGAGAAGGGTCATTGGTGCAAAGAAAGGGTGAGGAAAATCTTATGGCTGGTGTCCTTCTGCCTTACAGAGTGGATGCCTTACAGCTGAGGTCCAATCTTGGGATTGGAGGCAAACACGTGATTGGCATTCTTTCAAAGGATTGTCAATTGTTATTACCTTTATAGGAAATACACTTCCTGCAGAGAACGCAGGCAAAATACACATCTGGCTTTCTGTGGATGAAAAAGTATGACCTTAGATAAAAAGTATGATCTGTGGATAAAAAAGTATAACCTTAGGAGGACACAGAAGGTAGAGGTTCCACCCCAGGCCCTGGACATTAGGAACTCACTATGCCATTGGAGATATAGTTACTTTGTGGTTCTCTTTATGTCTAACTACGTTAGTAATTATCAAGTAACTTGGGGCCAGGTCATCTTCCTGTCTTGTTACTTTACTTAGTTTGTATCCTGCCTGTAGGTGCAGCCATCCCTTAATCTGAAAGTTCAGGTTTGGCTGGTTACCTGTCTAGGATTGAGATGTTTCCTCAGGAGCCCTTTGATTGGCCTTTATGATCCTGACAGGCAATGCCTTTTGGTTGTTTTGATCTTTCTAACCTTCTATCTTGCATGAATGGGGCTTGTGACAGCTTGGGACTCTAAACAGCTGATTGGCTTTAACTGCTGGACAGAAATCAGCACCAGGCGTCTCTTTAGGGAGGAATGGGTAGATGGATCCATGGTGACCCTATAAGTGCTGGGACTTAACTAATTGCCACTTTGGCATTAAGACCGATTCCAATGTAAGAGGATTTCAATTGATATGTTAGTTTTTTACTCATCCTTCTGAAAGTGATAACATAAAATAATAAAATACAAGTACAATGAGCTGTTCCAATCTCCTTTTCAAAATAGAGCATTGATTTAGAGCAGGGGTATCCTAACCCTGGCCTGGGATCCAGATGCAGCTTGTGGCAAGCCCCCTCCATTCAGCCCTTGGACAAGCCCTGTAATCCTCTGAAAGTGAGGGATACGGTGCTCCCTGAACCTCCAGAGGGTATTCTGAGTATACTCTCCAGAAGCTGTATGCACCTCCTCTCTTAGTGTGTGAAAGTATATATGAACTGAATTGAAGATTATACCCCCACCCCATGTTAGAAAGTATTTATGAAGTGATTTGAATTAATTCATTCATAAGTTCCGTAGCTAATATATTCATTTATGTAAAAAATTTTATATGTAAATGAATTCTATTTTTTCTTTCAGCCATCGACACAATGGCAAAGAGATGATGTGGCCCACCTGCCAAAAAGTTTTTTCAGGGCTTGGGCAGGTTAGGTTATGATTGCAGCCCCAAAGGGAAATTCAAAAGAGCCCATAGGAAACAGGGTTTGGATCTGGTATAACTTGTTGGTCCAAACCTTGCCTCCTGCTATCTGCCCAGCCATGCAACCTTCATGCACCAATATGGCTTATCCCTGAGAAGATGCAAACATGCTTTATGGCACATTTGTAACCCTTAAGGGCCAGTCTGATTGACCTCCTTTGTGAAGGAATTCTGAAATGAGGGTGCCTTCCTTGGAAAGACCCTTCTCAGGTACCAAAGTATGAAAGCCTTTGGCCTTTTCTTCCACCAAAATACAAAGCTTGCTTACATAGAAGGGATTTTTCACAAGTCAGTGGACATTGCTTCTTTGTAAATGTTTTGGATGGTGGTGTCAGTGCAATAAATTACTCAAAATGGCTGGAAACAAATTTTATTCATAGCCAAGAATCAGGACTGGAAAATTATGGCACAAATTGTATAGCATGAAATCCGACTGTTGCCCTCATTCTGCTTTAAGACAACCACCGAGTCCAATCCCAAACATGATAGTCTAGCACTACATGAAACAATATATAGTATATTAACCTCATGCTGTTATAAAAATGGTTTGACGCTCTGTGAAATTATGCCTGGACAAAAACCAAATAAGTCAGCGTAATGCAACATTCACAGCTTATTGAGAATGATCAAACTGATACTTTGGAAACAAAATTATATTAAAACTATGGTTAATTTGACCATTTAGAAAGCATACTATTTTAAAACAATGCAGTGGTTTGAGGTAGCTCAGGGGGATGAACCACTGGGAGGACAACCAAAAGTAATGGTAGGTTTGCTTTCTAAATTAGGGAGCCTAAAATGGTTAATTGAAAAAAACAAGTTAAGACTCCTTACAAAATGATTTAGTGTTGACTTATATGTGCTAATGCATTACTTTAGCTAAGTCACCATGTAAACAGTGCTCAGTGTTAAACTTTTTAAATGACAGAAGTGTTTAAAAGCTATTTTGAGATATTTATCCCTCCATAGCTTTTTCTGAAATTGAAGCTTCTCCATCTCTTACAATTTGCTATGATTTTGTAATCCACAAAGAATAGAGGATACGGGATAAACGGAAAGGGGAGTCAGTTCTGACTGTGATCCAAGCTTGTTACAATTCATAGGTAAAATGTGACAAGAGCACTCTAATGTGCTAGGAACACCCCACTCTCATGTCAAGGATTACTGCCTAAACACCCCCCTGATGTTATCTAAACAATCGGGATCCCTGGAAGTGAGTCCCTTTGTAGAATACAGTAGTGTGAAATGACGCAGGGGTATTTCCTTCCTGAAGATGGAATTAATCTTCATTGTGGCTGTATTCAACCTAACTAAAACCCATGAAGGGGAACATAAAGCAAGTATCTCCCTTGCTTCTGGAGAATATAAACTTTCATGCTGGCTCAAGAGATAAAGCATCAAAGGTTGGGTGATACAGGTCCTTTTTCAAAACACCAATAGGTTGCTGAGAACCCGAGGGGCACCTGTTCAAGGTGCTAAGCCAAGAAGGGGACACATGATCATTAGAAATATTGAACAGTAAGGGCATATGAAATCTAAAAGCATACTTCGAGTTAAGACAGGCACACTTCTCTGTGGCACAATTCTTGTCACTGCACCTAGTGTTCTGGGGTAGGTGGTGGATATTCCTAGGACAGGGTTGGGAGCAGGAGGTGGGGCCAGGATCCAGCACTTGTACTGTATTCTAACCTTGTTTCCAGGTAGCTAACCCATTGGGCTGCTGTGACTCCTCAGGGCAAGGGGAAATTACCTTTTTTAGTTGCCTGAAACTTGAGCTGGATACTAGGTGATCATACGACTGAAATTTCCGGATTTGTCCTTTTTTTTTGTCCTCCAAAAGGGCTTAATTGTCCTCCATTTTGGTACTTTGCAATGGTGTGCAGTACCCCATCATGCCATATTTCGTTGGATTCGTATTGAAGATCAGAATCCAATGCAAAAATTGGTTTTGAAATATCTCCTTCCTATTAAAAGTTATGGCCAAGAACCTAAAAATAAAAAGTATGCAGTGAGCTCTATGGGAACGTGAAAGTGCTCAGTATCGCAACTTTACTCATAAGTAGGTAAATGTGCCATTGTCTGCCAGAAAGGCCAGGCTGAGAGAAATCCAAGACCAATCCAAAAACTGCAAAACCCCAGCATCTCCCCACAGGTTGAAAGAAAAAAGATGAAACTTTATTCCTTGAAAAATCCAGACTTGGTTGTTGTAGTGCTTTAGATTTTTGGAAATACTGCTTTACTACAGTAACAATTCCATTCATACCAGTCTACCCCAGAATATAGTTTGAGTGTTGCAGTAATTCTTGGCTCGCTATGTAGGTGTGACTTTCCTGTTGGACTAGGCCCACAGCTACAAACTTTACTCGTTGTAACT
This sequence comes from Cryptoblepharus egeriae, assembly GCA_030015325.1. Classification (NCBI taxonomy): domain Eukaryota; kingdom Metazoa; phylum Chordata; class Lepidosauria; order Squamata; family Scincidae; genus Cryptoblepharus; species Cryptoblepharus egeriae. Next base: position 7,228,186 of record JAREYC010000006.1, on the reverse strand, counting down.
GCCTGTTGCTTTGCTAAGTCAGTAGTGAAAAATAATTTACAAAAACATCTCAAATCTCTGCTATTTCCATCTGGACTAACCCAGCACACTTCTCATTTGCATGTAAAGTGCAGTCAATGTGAATTGATCAAAACCAAATTAACAGCAATTGGTTCCAATACTTTCCCTGTTTACACATTAGTTTTCTACCTTTAACATATAGATGTATTGAATTCAGCTTAGCAACCTGAGCATGAATGCTTTGGCCTTTAAAGAGAAACTTATCTGTAATTAAAATCATGCACAAGTTTTAGTAAGAGTCTTTTTACTGCCCACAAAGAAAGCTGATTTTAAAAATGAATAGATTTCCGCATAGCGGTGGATATGTTTCATTCTGAGTTTAAATCCCCTAAAATTATAGCATTTGGTGCTCAACAAGCATTGACCACATAAATGTCATCATGCTTGGGTTCAGGATAGGTTTTAAAAAACCTTTATTGAACATTTCTAAAAATAACATAGCAACAAGGTACTACATTAGCTAAGTGATAATTCTTATAACATGGTTTTTGTAAAAAGCATATAGTTTCAATATATACCTACAATTCTTTAGCATAAGTAATTTGCTACAGTGCAGAGATGAAAAGTAATATAGCCTTCAGAATTAAAACCGCAAACCAGATATGATAATGGTTATAAAAATATGATTTATATTCTAATAAATTGTGAAGTGTTTATTATACTTTAAAATGGTAATTACTAAGCCTTCTTTATACTTGCATTCACTTCAGGATGCTGATATGTACTAGTGAAGACACTGTATTAACTGCCTCTGGTATAGAATATTTGCATAATCAGTACTTCAGGTTATACTTATAGGAGATAATGGGGTGTTCACTGGAATAAAATTGTTTCTTGGGATATTGATTGCAATTAACTGCATAAATATGAATTCTAAGATAAGGTTTTTCCCAAAGATGATACCAAATACAGCCACAAAATTAAACTTTCAGTTATTTTGGGTTTAATGTTTCCAGAAAATAATTATGTGACAAGAACTGCTTAACTGAATTATAAAAGTACAGTAGCTGTGTTCTCCGCAGGGAAACCAGATTTTGAGAGCTGAAATTTTTTTCTGAGTTTGAAGTTCAATACCTATGTCATCAACAAAGTTAGTATTTTATAGGAAGCTCTCTTATTGCATCGGACAAGCTCAGTAGTTACCAAAGTTGGCTGTGTATACTAACCTTTTTTGCTGGGGGACGGGGGGAAATGGAGTGGGATTACCTAGAGGAGGCAAGGAAGAAAACTGGTGATAGTGGTGTGGCGGGAGGTATGGCAGGAGGGGAGCATGACGGTGGAGCTCACTTCAACCTGATTCACAGCCTCCGTGTTGGGCCTCTTAGGCTACAATCCATATTAACTTCTGGACCTTTTACACCAACATAGTTATGGTGCCACCTATGGGAAACCTGTGGGAAACGCATAGAACAATCCAGACTAAGGGCGCAATCCAGAGTAACTACGTGGAGTCCTTGCTCCGGTGTAATAACAATTTGCTCTGGATTGCAATATGAATTTCCCATAGGTTTTCACTAGGTAGTGCAGCAACTATGGGTACACATAAAGTCTCTTACGTGCTCCCGTAGTTACTCTGGATTGTAGGGTAAGTGCCTCTTATGTCTTCCTGTAGTTACTCTGGATTGTAGGGTGAGTGATACACAAAGGCTCTTGATAACAAAGCAACTGAAGGATTGCTACAGAATCAAGTAGTACCACTGCTGTCGCGAGGATCTGCTGGCAGTAATTTGCAGTGCTCAGGATATTACAGTAGCTATTTTGGTGCCGTAGTAGTCCTGCAACTGCAGTCAGCATAGGATTGGACTGTATCTATCTTTATCTACCTTATCTACAGTATTTATATACCGCTTTTCAACTGAAAAGTTCACAAAGCGGTTTACAAGAACATGAAAAAATTAATAGCTAATTAATAGCTAATGGCTATTTAATATATAATGGTATATAAATTTACCTCCATCCCTGTCACCACCTCCATATCTGGGCTCTGTAGCAGCAGGAGCTCAGCTGCCATGATGCCAAGTAATGGAGTCAAGATGGAGCTGAAGTATGGGGAGGGGAAGCGAGGCACCAATTGTGGAGACCCCTGAATGTGGGGCGAGCTAAGTCTGCACACTCAGCCACGCTTTCCTGGAAGTTCTGAGTAGACCTGCCTAGGATGGGGTTTGGAGGCTGCAGTCCTCTCTGCACTCCCTTGGGAGTAAACCCCATTGAGCACAATGGGCATAACTTCCAAGTAGACATATAGAGTATTTGGCATAGGCTGCAATCCATACTTATCTGGAAATAGGTCTCACTGAACACAATATGACTTACTTCTGATTAGACATGGAAGAGTGCTGGCATCACAGTGATGTTACTTACTGTTGGATGTAACTTCCAACCATGACACTTCCTGGAAAGATTGACGTGGGGTCCCAGACTGTTATCCTTAGAGGGAAGGCCATTGAGGGGAGAACTACTGATCTAAAACATCTGGTTGAAAGTCTTTTGCATGAAATTTGTGCAGGGTGTCAAAGTTTTTGGCAGGAGGGTCACATCATCTTTCTGATGCTGTGTTGGGAGCGCAGAAAAATTATTTACATTTCAAATTTGAATACATTTATATATAAGACTGTATTATAGATAGATCCAGAGGATTACAAGGATCCATAGGGCCAGATGGAGGAGTCCTGCTGTAGGCTGCATTGAGGCTCACCATGAGATGCATCTAGTCTCTTGGCTGAGGTTTGGACACTCCTGGTCTATGTCAATATTTTTGAGATCAGTGATCTGTCCCCATGTGGGAATAGATGGGTTTGGGGTTCTGGGAGTTTGGGGGGCAGTGATTTGGGGGGAAGAGATGGGTTAAACTACACAGATGGGTTTAACACCATGTGCAGTTTGGCCACTAGGAAACTTGAGAGGACAGACTGTGTATATCTGTGTATACCTGTGCTTTAAAAAGAAAACCAGGAGAACATTTTTCCCCTTAGCACACAGCGTGTAAAACAAAACTGACTGGATTGACCCTCAACAAAGCAAAAGCTTCCTTATATCAATCTTGCTGCAGAAAACTCCCTTAATCACTGGTTGTTCAGAAAGGATTTAACCAGCCCTGGTGAGGCTTGACAAACTGACCCAATGGAGAAAGAAAATTAAACTCCCAATCATAGGAGGACATAGAAATAGAAGTTATTGCCATCCCTGAGTGCCGATACATGACCTCACTTGTGGATGTGAGGTAGAGCCTACATTTGACACTCTGTGTTAGACAGGAAATTGAGCATCACTTAAGTTAACAGGATAGCAAACGATGTGAAGAGGGGAAGAGTTCTGCTGTGTACATCACACTTCACACATGTGCATACACCTTGAGGACAGGCAGAAGAAGAAATATGGGATTTTCTAGGCAGTAGGAATACAGTGCCTGGGCAAGTCTGGATAAATGGTAAAACACTGCTTTTCATTGTGAAATGCAGCTAATCAATCATGAAAATCTTCAGGCTGTAGATATACATCCATAACATAGCATAGCTAGTACCCTAGTTTTTTTCCTTCTTTATAGCTGTAATACTTTTTACAGAATTGCTTCTGGCACCTGTTCAGGGTCTGGTCTCATATTGCTTACATTAAGCTATGTATTACATTGAAGATATTTTTCCAGGACACAAAGATAAAAAAGAGGGCCTGTCCTGGAAAAAGAGGACCTATGGGCGCCTGGGCCAAGGGTGTTCTACATATATAAGAGGCAGCGGTGGAAGTAAAATTTGCCACTGGCTTGGTGGAGAAGGAAGAAAGGGAGACGACAGTGTCAGCTTCTTCCTCGTGTTGGTAGTCCAGGGAAAGCAAGTAAGATGAGGCTTGAGCAACAGCAAGTTGAGCAGTTGGGTAGGCAGTAGGCTGGAAGTTGATGGGCTTGGGTAGGGTTCAGGGCATTACCAGTTCACCAATTAATTCTAGACTATGTATTAAGCTGTATGATGCAGCTTATAAAATACAGAGGGATCAAGGATAGCTGTCAATCAGCTCAAGCACTATGGTGGCTTGCAAAGGATAAAACAGACAGGGAAGCCTGTGCAATTAAAGCCAACCAGGGTGAGCTAGCTCCATTTGCCCAATGGTTAAAAAAAGATAGAGCTTATGCCATTAGTGTCTGAAGGGGTGGCATCAGGAATAGCTTCCTCCAACATGTTAGGCTGTATTTATAGGTTAGGTTAGTGTCCTAATTTTTTAAAAACAGCAAGGCTGGCTTCCAGTAAAAAATAGCAGGGCACCAGCAAGATCTAGGGAGGCTGCAGGTAGAGTTGCGTCTCTTTTGTTTGTGTTTTGAAAAGCACACCTGTTCAAACTACTCTGTTTAGCCCCAGAAGATATGGGTGACCATATGTCCTCTTTTTACCCTTGTGTCTGAAAAAAATCTTCATTGTCCTCCTTTTCCTTGTGAGCAGGCAGCATGTAGCCATAATAATATGTAACAGTTTTAAATTTAACAATATACAGAGGTGTTTGAATTAAACAGATGAAAGCAATATATGAGTGCTTTTATCTTTTATTTTATCATGTCCTACCTTTTTCTTGGGTGTTCTACGTTTTGATAGTCCTTGTCCTCTTTTGTGGTTATGACACATGGTCACTCTTCAGAAGAGGCAGCTTCAAAGGGCCTGGGTTGAGCTCTCCTTAGATCAGAGTGGGGGAAAGAAGAGGTAAGTTTAAAATAAATTTATATTTCCAGAGAGTGGGCTGCAATCCTAAAGACACTTTCCTGGGAGTAAGACCCATTGAACACAATAGTTCTTACTTTTGAGTAGACATGGTTAGGATTTTGCTCTATGTTTCAGAGGATTAGTAGAACGGGGTAAGGGGGACAGTGAGTGTGTGTATTATCTCCCAGACCTGGATTTCACTGCAAATCACTGCTTTGCTGCTTGGGTAACAGCCTATCCTCCATAACAATCCAACCCAGGCTTTCGTGCTTTGCATGCAGCGTATGCAGTGCTGAGCACGATACCATAGTCATTGAAGATTGACGGAGGCCTGCTTTAAGAGTAGGTGACTACCTTTACATTATTTTATAGTTTTTTTAATAAGGTCAGCTGAGATATATAGACAATCTGAAAATCTCTACGTGGCCCTGAGTTTCCAACCACATATATTTGCTTGACTTTCCTAAATAGTATGACAAGGAACAACTGAAACACATGGATTAACAAGGAAAATTTTTCATCTGCACTTGATAGACTTTCTGAATTTTGAAACAACATTGCTAGTAGGGAGACAAGGAAACACTGGTGTGATGTACAATATGTGTAACATGCCATCTCTGTGATTGTTTGTGATCATGACATTTTAAAAACGTGGCTTTCCTGTCATTTTCTAAAAGTATTGTTTTAGAGGGCTCTGACAGAGGTAAATGGGAAAAAAGGCAGAAATGTCACCTGTCTCTCTAGACAGATCAGAATGAAAAATTGAAGAGAAACCTATTTGGATGAAATCTTTCTAGCTGTTACTGTGCACCTGTGAGATCAGCTTCCACTGTACCAAAACATAAGAGTATAGTCATCTGAGAGTTTACTGAAATCGTGTTTGAGCCTGTTACCAAAGGGCTGTGTGGTCTTTGGCTTCAAAGCATCCTTTAGGGTTATTGATGGGAAACCAGTTGCAATATAATGGTTTATATTCTGGAAATGGCTTTTGGAATGACTCTTGTTGATGTGTGCATGTGGACAGGGCTGCAGTGGGAAATCTGGGTTCTGCTTTGTGAGATGAATGTGCTTTGTACAACGAATCCCCATTGGCGGGGCAGGAAACATGGCTTCTCTTGCAGCCAGCAAGCATGTGGCCAGCCATGCATCTGCAGCCTCCATCAAGTAGGAGGGAAAACTCCTCCTGCACCCCGCTCTGGAGCCCTTCTTAAACAAACCTCTTCCCCCACCCAGGAAGCCCTCCCCTGCCTGGACCCCACTACAACTACCCCTCTTCCAGTGATGGGATTCAAAGAAATTAACAACCGGTTCTCTGCCCATCTGGCAGCCACTTTTAAATTGCTATTTTTAAACTTTATATGTCCTATCTCTCATTAACAACCAGTGCTATAGAGTAGGTGTGAACCTGCTGGAGCCCATCACTGCCCTCTTCCCCCCACCCACCCACCACCACCTTCCCTGCCTGCAGTTTTCCTTTCCTTTTAAGCCTTGGCTTGCAGAGACAGCACAGCACCCACTTGGAATGAAGACAGCATGCCAGATATGGTTCAAGCATTGATTATATTATAAAGTCTTAAGGCATCCAACATAAAATATACAAGCAGGAAAATGCAGCTTTGAGAGGCAAAAGCTCCCACTTAGCTCCAAGTATTAGCCCCCCAAAGATACTACAACATACATTCTCTTGTATACGTATATTAGGCAGTGGTGGGCCCGGCTTGGCTCAACAACCGGTTCCCCAGAAGTGGGCGGGGTCGGGCAGGGCTGGGATTCGGGGGCGGGGAGGGTCAGGGGCAGGGCCGGGGAGGGCTAAGGTTGGCACACGCGCAGTACTCTGCTACAGTCATAAAGACAGTTTCCTGGGAGTAAGACCCATTGAACACAATGGGGCTTACTTTTGAGTAGACATGCTTAGGATTGTAGTCACCAGGTTAAAAAAAGAGGCTCTATTCTGCAAAGTAGGCAGTAGTCCTAAAGACAGTTTCCTGGGAGTAAGACCCATTGACTGTAATGGGACCTACTTCTGAGTAGACATAGTTAGGACTATAGTCATCAGGCTAAAAAAGAGGATCTATCCTGGAAAGGAGGCAGGAGTCCTAAAGACACTTTCCTGGGAGTAAGACCCACTGAAAAAGGGGCCAGGGAGGCTGCGTGCTCCTCCGGCCGGCTGTTTCTCCAGCAGCCAGAGGAAAGACGCTCCGGCGCTGGGGCTTGTGGGGTGCCTCGCCGGGCTGCTGCTTGGAGCGGCAAATTCAAAAGTGCCTGGCTGCCCCCTTTAGCTGTGCTCAGAACCAGTATACCCGGTTATCTGCTCCCCCCCCCTTGCTATCGGATCGGTAGCAGCGGGGGAAACTAACAACTGGCACTGGCGATCCATAGCGAGTCTGTCTCTGCCCACCTGTGACATTAGGTAGTTACTGACCAATTACAAGTCTTCCCTGATATCAATTTCACCTGCAGTAATTGCCAATTCAGTTCCACACACAGGTGTGGCTTATTCAGCTTGCTCAGCTCCAAATTATATGCTCTACATAATATGCTCATAATATGCTTTGAGTACACCCCTGTGAGTAAGCCTTTGCATAAAATGGGGCTGACTTTTGAGTAGACATGGTTAGGATTGTGCTCCTAGGCAGGACCTTGTGGACAACTGTGGTGGCATACCTAGAGGGCAGTTAGGGTACAATCCAGAGTAACTACGGGAGCACGTAAGAGACATGTGCACCTGTAGTGACTGCACCACCTAATGAAAATCTATGGGAAATTCATATTGCAATCCAGAGTAAATTGTTCAGAGCAAGGACTACCTGTAGTTACTCTGGATTGTGCCCTGAGTCTTTGAGGGAGTCTCACCCCACTTTTGCATCCAGGCGGAAGCCTTTGCTGCTGCTGCTGCAAACTGGAAAGAGTCAGGCTGATATCCTGTGAGTAAGCCCCAGTGGATTCAATGGGAGTTGATTCTGAGTAGACAGATCTTTGCCCCTTTTGCATTCAGGCACGAGCCTTTGCTGCTGGTCTTGCTGCAAACTGCCTATCTGGTTTGCATGGATAGATATCACAGAGAGAGAGAGAGAGAGAGAGAGAGAGAGAGAGAGAGAGAGAGAGAGAGAGGCTCCTTGTTAAAGTTGCTCAAAAAGTCACCAGTGACTCTTGCTGAAAATGAGTCATCCTTGGCCATAAAGGTTTTTCTTTTCTGTTTTAATGTACAATATATTACAGTGTTTATTACAGTGATTGTGTTCTGTATTACATTACAGTGTTTTGAATTACAGTATTTTGTCATCATTTTTACATACAGTTAATATTTTTATATGAATATTTTTGGGTTGTTGAACCAATTATCTGAGTTTACATTATTTCCTATGGGGAAATCCGCTTTGTAAGAAGTACCGTATATACTCGAGTATAAGCCGACCCAAGTATAAGCCGAGGCACCTAATTTTACCACAAAAAACTGGGAAAACTTATTGACTCGAGTATAAGCCCAGGATGGGAAATGCTGCAGGTACTGGTAGTGGTCCTTTTCCTTGTAGCCTTCTTGGAACTCATAGGCTGCAATCCTAAGCATACTTTCCTGGGAGTAAGCCTCATTGAACTTAGTGGGGCTTACTTCAGAGTAGACATGCATAGGACACGGTGACCAGATGCCAAACCCAAAGTTCCTGAACTCCAAGGCCAAAAATCCTACCTGCTTGAAAAATTGCCAAAAAATGTATTTTTTTATTTTTATAGTTTTTGGTTTTTGCCATAATTTTTGATAGAAAGGAGATATCTCAAAACTGATTTTTGCATTGGATTCTGCTCTTCAATATGAATCCAACAGTATATGACATGATGGGATTTGATCCCACCACTTTTCAGTTCACTCAAGTATAAGCCCAGGGGGCTTTTTGGGGCATAAAAAACTCGGCTTATTATATACGGTATGCTTTGTAAGACAAATGCTTCCGGTACGAATTAGATTTGTCTTGCAAGGCACCACTGTATAATGTTGTGAGCCACCTTGAGTCAACCTGTCAAGAAAGGCAGGATAAAAACTCTGCAAATAAATCAATAGAATCTTTTTTATACTATATGCTATTGAAAACAGTTTTGTCATCTCAAAGCTAAAGGTAGGACAGAAATATTTCAAATAAATAAATCATAAACTGGACCTAGTCATAGTGGATGATCAAATGATTTTCAACTTACTTTCTAGCGGTCAACCATAAACTCACAGTGTAGCCATGGGAAGATCACAGAACCACAATTCTCCATCTGTGAACATGAGAAAAATGACGATTGGGTTTGATGAAAAATTTGAGTATTTGCAACACAGGGTGTTAAATATTAATGAGCATCAGCATGTATGAAAGAGGTTTATGTACTGGAAAGGATTCAGAAATGTGGCAAGTCATGTGAGGAAGGCCTAATGGTATAAAAGACATTTTATAGTACAGGTGGCCCTCATTTATGGTTCTGGAACTCACATGGATTAACAAAAATAAGTGGATAACAATGTGGGAAAATATATTTAAAAACCAACTTCTAGGTTTCTTGTCCTTCCGTTGCTCCTCATAGAATAAGGATGTACCTTAGTATCTGCAGGGGTTTCATTTTGGGACTCCCTGCTGATATCAAAAAAATGAGTTAAATAAAAGCATTTTTTTAAAAAAATATTAACAAAGTATGTCCCTTTATAATTGTTTAGGAACAACTTTTTTACTATTGTAGAGAGGCAGTCAGCAATGCAAAGGACTCCCTCGCTTCAGCTTGGCTCAGCTGAAGAATGGCATTATTAGTTGCATGACTGCCTCTTTACAACAGTAAAAAAGCAGTTTTTTAAACTGTGTCAACAACAGTGGCCGTTTGTGTTGAGTCAAATCTGTGACTAAAAAAATCCACAGATAAGAAAGCTGGAAATGTATATATAAAAAAATATTGAATGAAGATAGGTCCAGTTGAACCCCAGATGCTTCCCACTCTGGCATGCAAAATATGCTGCACACACTGGACCTTCTTATCTGCTCTTGCATCTTATCTTATATCATCCATCTTCACACTTCCCTCACCCCCTCTACATCTCTCCCACTATCTCCACTAGCTTTTGGATTTCCCCTCTTGCTTCATTTTTTATTTCCTCTCTCCCCTTTTCCCCCAGAAAGCTGGAGAGGCTGAGGAAGGAGGTAGTTTTTCAGGGATGTTGGAGCTGAGTGGGTCAACTGAGTGGGTCAGACCGCCCCAGGTGGTGGTTGCCCTGGCTTAGGAGATGCCAGAGATGTGGAAGGTTCCACTGAGTCCAATTAGCTGGCTAGTCCAGGAAGGGGGAGCAACAGCAGTCAGCTCATCTTATCCACAAAGGACAGAACAGAAACATTAGGAGGTTCATAATACATGAAGGTAGACTCAGTTAATCATGAGAGAAAGACCTGCAAATAATTATAATTATAACTAACTACATATGTATTAACCCTACAATCCAGAGTAACTACATGAGCACATAAGAGACATTACGTGCACCCGTAGTTACTGCACCACCCAGTGAAAACCTATGGGAAATTCATATTGCAATCCAGAGTATATTGTTCTTACACCAGAGCAAGGACTCCCCATAGTTACTCTGGATTTCGCCAATAGTGTTTGTGTGTGTATGAAAATAATAAATAATATAATTAATGTCCCAATATATATAATAAAATATATTAAAAAATATATAAAATAAAAAATAAAAATAAAATATATATTTCAGGAGTCTACCAGTATGCTGCCTGATTGTTATTGCTATTTTGCTGGTGTTAGTCCAAAGAAAAGAAGGCCAGAAAAGGGAGGGAAGGAACCAACATGTGCAACTGCCACTGAGATCCTCTTCCTTCTACCTTCTAACCACCACCCCCAGGTTTGTGAAGTGCTCACGAAAAAGAAAGTATACCAGTTCCATGATGGTAGTTAGGAGATCCTGTGAGCTGCAAGACATCATGGCCCCTGGTTTAGAAATCTTTAAGGGAAATAGGCAAATTCATGAACGATATGTCAGTGGCTATTAGCCATGATAACAACTTATTTCATTTTCTAGGTAAAAATTTCAGTTTCAAAATGTGAATTGGAAACCTGAATGGTAAAACCGGACAATTTAATAACGTTTTGAGTATGGCTTGCTCTGTAGTAGAAGTTCTGGACTCACAATTTGCTGCAACTCTATTTTTTTTACTATAGACTTGCCCTCTGCGAACTACATTTATTATGTGATTGGTGCAAATATTCTTCTGTCAAATGTTCTGTGTACAATCACATTCTCACGGCATTGAAGGGTGAACGATTCTGCAAGGCATTGCATGACAAGCGACTAGTTAAAAGACTTGGCTACTGGGGGAATAAAAGGTTGTCAAAGACTCAAGATCTGAAGAGAATTGTTGACAGATTTGCTCTTACTCAAAACAGCTTCAATAAGCAAATTCAATACCAACGGAATCCCTGTAGAATATATTATTATGTGTAATGTGTAGCAAAAAAATAAAAAAATAAAAAAGTAAAATAAAAACACTTGTTCCCCCAGTAATGGACTTTGCCAAGACTTCACTCTCCCAAATGAATTATTCTTGATGCCTGTTTTAGTGTAAGCCATTTTAACACAGGGCAGGCAGTTGAACTGTGTTCCAGTAGGGTGAGTTTTCAACTGTAAAAGTAACATCAAGGAACACACTTTCCAGGGTTCAGATATTTTAGATTTATAACTAACTGAAAAACTGAACCAAGGTTCTGTGTTGCAACTTTCTGAAAAATTGCTCTAAAAACTGTTAGTCAGAGGGGGGAAAAGTTTTGCTTAAGGAAGCTGAAGATATCCCCTTTTTAAAATAAAAAAGGACCCAATTGCTGATTAAGATGCCTGAAAACTTTGCTGAGGATAAAAAAATACTCAAGCCAATTATTTTGAGAAGACTTATTAAGGTTCCCAAAACAACAACAAAAAAGGCACACTCAATTAAATGTTGCTCTTTAAGTGATATTGATGTCTGCAACTGGGATCAATTCCTAAAGTTGGCACCAAAAAGGCATCCCAGTTTCCTTGATGTATTGACAATGACTTCCAAATCTTCCTTGCAACGGTGAAAATGACAGTCTTCTTAAATTCAGAAATCCTGATTTGAAGAGGATCTTTGCGGCAATTTTGTAATTTATTCTGACTGCTGATCTTGCTGACACTTGAGGCAAGTGAGGTTGTGCCAGGAAGACCCTCTCAACCATTTCAAGCAGCCTTTTAAGAAGCTATCCAACAATGAAGATTAAACATTAGCTGATTACCGACAAGTAATTAACAATGTCAACGAAACACAGAAACTGAATTAATAATAATTATATCATCAACACGATGATCATCTTGTAGAGAATCCCAGAGAAGAGGAGAGGTTAATTACTCACTGCTAGCAGAACAGCACCAAGTCGACCGCAACCATGGCTCTGGATGGTGTTAGCTGCCAGGCAGATAATTAATTAACATCATAATTGTAATGCAGCCAGCATGAAAATATTGAATTATTACACTATTTCCTTTCTATTACCTACTCCAGACACTCTATAAGTTTAGGGTGCACACAGTTGGGCAGTTTTTCCATACAATCTGCTACAAGGAACTGCACAAAGAGGAGGCAGTGGTAACTTCTCCACCCCTTTTCATGATCTGTCTTTGGTTGTGCTCAATTTATGGGCTTTTTATCTGAGCAAATTCACTAACATTAATGAACACAGGTCTCATGTACATGGTTTCTGGCTGTTATTCCACTTTTCCTGCTTTGTTGGGATAACTTATTTACTACTTTTCTTTATGGTAAATTTCACCATTGCAATCAGGCACCTGTTCATTGGACTAAGAGAATAATCCTAATCATGTCTACTCAGAAGGAAGCCCCTTTGTGTTCAATGGGTCTTACTCCCAGGAAAGTGTCTTTAGGAATGCAGCCTAATTTTTTTTATCTCTCTCTGCTTGCAGATTCAGAGCCGAATTCTGAGTTCATTAGTGCCAGCAGCAGGAGGGTATCACCAGCGCTGGGTATTGAGTATTGGGTATTGGCTACACCAGCGCTGTAAGTCGTGGCTGTAAGGGCTGCCAGCACTACAGCAGCATCAGCCAGCAGTAAGTATTATTGGGGCAGAGGGGAGGTAGGAAGAATGGGGTGGGGGGAAGAGGTGGGACTGGAGTTGGAGGGGGTGAGACCAGGAAAACTCTGCTAGAGCCTGAATTTCGTGTCCATTTTTCAACTCTTTGCTGGCAGAATAGCTGGTGCAGACTTGAGAAGCTCTGCTGTGGGGCTCAATGCTTCCTCTGACAATTGCCATGTTCCTGCCTCAGGACTAGATGCGCCTTTGGTCTGATCCTGTGGGGCTCTTTCTATGTTGTTATGCTGCATTCTCTCCTCCTTGCCCCTTTGAACATAAGAAGAGCCTCCACTGGATCAGACCAAAGGCCTTCTAGTCCTGAAGCAGGAACACGGCAATTGTCAAAGGAAGCTTTGAGCCCCACAGTGGAGCTTCTCAAGTATCTCAGCTTCCAGCTTCCTGTATCCCAGTGGCCCACCAGATGCTTCAGACAGCACACATAATAGCTACCTGGTGCCCTCCTGGCATTGTAAGGTTGCCTACATCTTTGAAAAATACGAGAAAATAAAAGAAAAATAAAGAAAAATAAAATCCAGAAGTTGCACACACCCATCATGGTTTGTAACCTACAATGATATTTTCCTCTAGAAATTTGTCCAATCCCTTCTTAAAGGCATTGAGGCTGGATGCCATCACCACATCCTGTGGCAAGGAGTTTCACAGATTAATCACACGCTTGGTAAATAAATATTTTCTTTTGTCTACACCCAACTCTCCCGTTTTAGTGGATGTCCCCCACTTCTGGTATTGTGTGAGAGAAAAAAGAGCATCTCTATCCACTCTGTCCATACCTTGCATAATTTTATGTCTCAATCATGTTTCCCCCCAGGCAACTCTTAAACACTGTAAAGCACTACAGAGCTCTGGGGCTTTGTGACATTTGAGAACCTCTGCTCTAAGTGAAAACATTGACCTTAGGGGGGAATAAAGGAGAATATTAAATGGAACATGGTTATTGTACATGCATAAAAGTAGTAATGATATAATACATTCTTGTTAATTGGATAGAGAGGCATCTGTTAAACAGAAGTGGTTGTCTTTATTTTATTTAAAAGATTTTATCTGCATTTTTCCCAAGCTCAAAGCAACATAAAACATAATTTAGCTAAAGAAGAGAAAAATGTCCCTGTTTTTCCCTAAACACTCTCTAATGCATCATTTAGGCTGTGATTCCCACTGAAGAGCAAACCAATTTATTGATTTGCTATATTCAGGTCTTTGAGAATGTTTTGTTGAAAAGTGCTGTATAAATATTCATCATCTTTATATAGCTAGGAAAACATTCAGTGCATAGGTTTTATGTGGAGTATTGGAGAAGACACTGAAAAAGCTATTTAAGGGGAGAAAAAACTAAATGGGGCTGATTGCTACATACAGTGGCGCCTCATGTAACAGAATTAATTCGCTCCGGAGGCAGTTTCTTTACTTTCTTTACGTGAAGCGGATTTTCCCATAGGAAATAATGGAAACTCAGACGATTGGTTCCACAACCCCAAAAATATTCATATAAAAATATTAACTGGATGTAAAAATGATGACAGAACACTGGAATTGAATTCAAAATGTACATCATTTGCAATGTAAATGTACATAAGGAGGCTGCAAACTAAGACACCTTCAAAGTGTCTCCTCACCTTCTCCTTCTCTCCATCCTGAGCCTCTCTCTCCCCTGGCTAGCCCTGAGCTGCTTCCCTCTTCTCCACTGCTGTTCTCTCCCTCTGCCCAGCGGACATCCGGCCACAGGAGGAACAGCGCAGAAGTGTTGCTTTCACTATGGGCAGGTGTGCAAGGCAGCCCTGACGCTTTTTAAACAGGTTGCCGGCCAGCGCGTCTGCCCCAACTGCCAACAAATGTGTTCTTTACGTGAAGCACTTTCTTTACGTGAAGCAGAATCCTAGAGAAATTTTTGTTTGTTACGTGAAACTTACTTTATGTGAGGCATTCTTTACATGAGGCACCACTGTACTTGTGCGGAATCCATAGCTGGAGAAAATGATAGTCACAAAATAAAAACTGGTGATAACAAAATAAATTCTGCTTTCTGCATAATACATAATGCTTTCTAATAATACTGCATTCTGCAATTCTCATTGTTAAAAATCTGACATTTTTATTTGGTTTTTATTTATAATTTATCATTTAGCAGTCGTTGCACCAGCACAAAAAGTGCATAGGATTGTGCCATTTGTCTAAGAATAGAAACCTGGTAAAATACAGTTGTATTAGTTGTATGTATGTATGTATGTATGTATGTATATATGTGTGTGTGTGTGTGTATATATATATATATATATATATATATATATATATATATATATATATATACACACACACACACACACACACACACACAAACACATATATATTTGTATACATAAAGGATTGATGGAATTGAATAGATGGAAACTGAGGGAGTTAATACAAAGGAGTTTTTACAGGTGACTTTAGAGCATAAGGAAATATTATATGGCCTCAATCTGGCTAAAATTAGTCCTAAATCACATCCAAACCAAATTAATCATGGCTAATTAATGCAATTAAGTTTAGTGCGTTGGGAGAGCGTAGCTTGGTGCTGACCCTTCTCCATAAAAACAGTTTGATGCTCCACCTTGTGGAGGCACAGTCAGTTTTAACTCTACAGCTCAACTAAGCAGCCAGACTGAAATGATTGCTCATTATCATTAAAATTATCATTATATATTTAATAATGAAGCAATAATATAGCCTCAGATGTGCCTGTTCATTCAGGACATGAATTGTTAATGGTGCTTTATAAAAGGAAGCTGGAGATAACAGTAGCTATCTTGGAAAAGTGATGAAGTTCTGACCATTTCTGTTCAAGGCAGAAATGAGGATGTCTTCCCTTGAAGAAAAGGCATCTGAGTAATAAACAGAAGAATTCATTAGTTCCAAGAAGACAGTATTGATAGATGACCTGGAAAAAACATCAAGCTGCCTTGATGCAAAGAGACCATTCCCAGAGACCACTCCCAAATGGCATCACCCAACCCTACAATCCAGAGTAAATACAGGAGGACATAAGAGGCACTATGGCTGCAATCCTAAGCACACTTTCCTGGGAGTAAGCCCCATTGACTATAATGGGAGTTACTTCTTCGTAGACAGGGTTAGGATTGCAGCCTTACTCTAGATTGCTCTATGCATTTCCCATAGGTTTCCCATAGGTTGCATCATAACTATGTCGGTGTAAAAGGTCCCATAGTTACTCTGGATTGTAGCCTAAGAATTCCATTTTCCAGCCAGGCTCTGGAATCCCATGTTTAGCTCAGAGAGAAAGGAGACTGTACAGATATCCCCCACTTTCTGATAGTTCATTTTCTGAAAGTTCTGCTCTTTCAACACCTCTCAGTTATACTGATAACTCATTCATGCTCCACTCTTTCAACCTCTCTCTTCTGGTCTAAAAGCTCAAATTGTCTTCCCTGGTGTTGATTTGCATGTGACATGGTGATCAAACTGTTTTTGGCATTTCCTTATGACTTGCTTCAGTAAATAACCATCATTCAAATACATAAGTTATTCATTGCCCACACATGCCTTTGTTCATTTTACTGTAGTTTCTTATGTATTTTGGCTATATGTTAACAAATATGTTTTATTTAGGCTTTTGCAAACGATATTTATCGGTATGTCTTTTTTGTGGCCATTATGCATTTGCAAGTGGAAAAGACTGGATTCCACTTTTCAACGGTTTTCATTTTTGGATGGTGTTTTGGTCCCAAAACTGTAGAATAATAAGTGAGGGATGCCAGTATAGTGCAGGTGGCTTCTGAATTATATAGCCAGATCCTTATGGTCTGTGGTAAAAACTGCAATGATGGGAAGAAGCAGCCATTGTATCTTCTCGTGCACCCTTGTCACAGACACAGCACCTGAAGACAGGCAGTCTGTTAGCACAAGGCAGCCTTTGGCTCAGAGATGGGATTCAAATAAATGAACAACCGGTTCTATGTCCCATTAGTAACCGGTTCTTAGAACCAGGCGCTCATTAGCAAAGGATTCTATAGAACCTGTGAGAACCCCCTGAAGCCCACCGCTTTGGCTGCTTGCATTGCGGTACAGAACTTAGTTGATCCATGGGGCTGCTCTGTGATATTTGAGCATTTCAACCTGGGACCCCCTTCTAAAAATGACAATATGTCCAGGACCCCCTGGAAGTAACATTAAAAGTAGCCAATGCCAAATTCCAAGAAGGCTGCACCCAGCTTTTCGCAACCTCCCTGAAATGAAGTCACAACCCCCAAAGAAGGTCCTAAGACCACTTTGAAGACCAATGTGCTAGAAGCAGCAGAAGCATATCAGCCTGCCTGCTCCAGCACATCTCAGGATTGTGCTGTATGTCACTACCCCACTTGTGCTGTATGTCACTGCCCCACCAGCAAGGGAAAAAGTAAAATGAAAGCTCTCTTCCTCCTGGAGTGAGCCCCATCACTCATGTTCACTTAGCTCTAGTGGGCACTGGAAAGCTCAGGATCAGCTGCCCAAGGATTTATTTGTTTTGTACCAAAAGATCACATACCGGTATATACTGTAACATTTCACCTATATATATCCACAAATATGAACAGTAGTCACTCGCATCGCTAAAGGCCCCAGAGTTTGGGATGGTGATGTTATGATGTCACACAACATCATGACATCACTTCTAGTCAGCACAGCAGTGTTGCATGTGAGTTCTAAGCCACAGTTCTAAGCACAAAAGAAAAACAAAACCGTTCACAGCATATATTCTACACACTATGTGTCAGGATGTAAGAACAAAATAGTGTATAGATGAACATAAACATATGACAATTTATAATAGTTACACACACCTGACTAAGAAGCCTGGTCTCCACAAACAGAGAGGTTTATTCCTCAATGAGAGGCTATTTCCTTCCATGTGAAATCTTTACTCACTCGGGTAAGTGAGATAACTTTATAAGAATGTGGCTATGTGATTTAATGTGCAATGGATATGTTTATTAAGTATAAAATATACCTTGTAGCTTCTGAGGAAGAACTCGAAACGAGTTGGAGATTCCTGGGTCCACTCCTCTTGCTAACCTTGAAACATATCTCCAGAAAAATTTCAGTCAAAACAGCAAAGTGTAATGATCCTTGAACAAGACAAGAAAGGCAAAGTGGAATGAGCTTTGAACAAATCAAGAAAGGATTTGATCTTTATTTTGGACTATTATAAACTGCCATATGTTTATGTTCATCTATACACTGTTTTTGTTGTTACATCCTGGCACTTAGTGTGTAGAATATATGAACTTTGAACTATAGATAGATAGATAGATAGATAGATAGATAGATAGATAGATAGATAGTAGCAGTATTGTGTTTCTTTTGTGCTTAGAATTTCCTGCTACTCCTTCATAATTTGTGACACCCACAGTTCTGACACAGAAAGCTGCTGGAATACAAGCATCAGGGTGATCAGATGCTGACCCCAAAATTCCCCCCAAGTTCCCCAAAATTCCTGTCTTCCAAGCCAAAATTCCTAGCCGGTTAAAAAAAAAAAAGTAGTACACCTCCAAAAATGTAGGACAAATGTAGGACATGTTAAAATAGAGCTAAAAAAACTCGTATTACATTCCTGTACTTAATTTTTGCGCAAATCTCATTGCAATAGACCAGGCACCAACCAAAAAGGCCCATGTTTAAGGCCCATCCAGGCAGGTATTCAGAGGCTTGGTCTTTCAGCCTCCTTTCCTTTGCCCCCTTACACAATATAAGTGGACACAACTGGGCTTGGAGGCTTAAAACTTAAGAAGCCAGGAGTTATCCCCACCATCCTTACCCTGAGAAGGTTGTCAACTTTACACCAAGCCCCTGCTCCTCTGCTTTGACAACAGCTGGATGAAAGGCCAGTCCAAGCCCTTGTTGTGAATTACATGCTTTTTCTGCAAAGTACATATTGGTGGATCCATCTACAAAGGCATAGGGGCAGGGGAGGCTGGGGTTTCTCTGGTCAGTTGGCAATCCTGCTTTAAAAAAATTAATTATTGCCCCCCTTTCTCTCCAAAGCCAAACTCACTGCAAGGTTTCAGAGCAGCACCACTTGCAAGGCTGCTTCCTTCCCCTGCTCCGCTCTGCTCTGCTCTCCAGCAGCCTTAGTTGAGCTCCCTCCTTCCTTCCTTTGCACAGCAAGCAGAGTTTCCTCCACCCAGAACCTCTTCTCTGCAGGGACCGGGAGCCATTTCCAGGCACTTCCATTTGGGAAGGGCTGCTTAGAGGCCCATTTAGAGGCCTAAAAGGCCAAAAATGGCCAAAAATGGGAAATGGCCTAAAATCCCAGGAAATGGCTGGAAAGGCCCCCATATTCCTGACATGCCTCTAATGGGACTTCGGTTCCAGGGTTCCGGTTCTGTCAGGGAAATTCCTGTCATCTGATCAGCCTGACAAGCATATACACCCTTTTTGGTCTGACACCTGGGGTATATCATCCTCTACCCATTTGCTACACCACTGACACCACTGGTTAAGATTAGATTCTGCCATAGGCAGAATTCTAAAGGTTGGGGTGAGATTTCCCAGAATGAACCATCCAAGAGGTTTTTCCCCTCTTCACTTTAGATTCAATGCATATAGATCCAGATGCATGATTCATGACTCTAAGACTCCTTAGAGCAGCGTTTCTCAAAGTGGGGGGTCGGGACCCTTTTGGGGGTCGCCTAAAGACCCCTGGTGCAGGGGGCCAGGTCAGGCTTGCCTGACCTCCGGCTGTAGCTGCACACGCACTGGGGCTGACTGACAGCCTCAGGGCCCAATCCTATGCATGCCTACTTTGAAATAAATCCCGTTGTGTTCAATGTGTGCATAGAACACACATTTCATTTGTAACAATGAAAATACATCCTGCATATCAGATATTTACATTACAATTCATAACAGTAGCAAAATTTTATACGCTGTGACCCCTTTATAAGTTCCTCATGTTGTGGGAACACCCAAACATAAAATTACAGTTATAAAATAGCAATGAAAATAATTTTATGGTTGGGGGTCCCCACAACATGAGAAAATTATAAAGGGGTCACAGCGTATAAAAGATTGAGAACCACTGCCTTAGAATCTTCATGCAGGTCCACACAAGCAGGTCCACCTTCATGCAGGTCCACACATATGGTCACACCAAGTGACCATATGTCATAATCGCAAAAGAGGACAAGGACCTCCCAAAATGTTGGACCTACAAGAAAATTGTAGGGCAAAATAAACAGCAAATAAAGCTCAGAACCCTTATGTTGTTGGTAATAATTTACATGTTGTAATTATAAAACACAACTTCTAAGGCTATATCCTACCCTCAGTACACTCAGCTACAATGTTAAAAATGCTGCTATTGGCAGACATGGTACCAAATGCTTGCATTCATATTGCTAGTTGGCTTCTCTGACACCCAGAAGGCCCTGTTGGTTGCAATCATGATTTCATCACAATAACTAACTTATAAACAAGTGAACCATGTTTTACAACAGAGAGTCCATTGCAAAGTCATCTGATCATACACTGAACATGCTGTAAAGCAGGATTCCATTGTTCTGGGATCAGTGGTGGGCACCAGCAGGTTCGCACCTACTCTGTAGAACCGGTTGTTAACAAGAGATAGCACATATAAAATTTTTTAAAAGCCATTTAAAGTGGCTGCCAGATGGGCATAGAACCGGTTGTTAATTTCTTTGAATCCCATCACTGTCTGGGATATTTGCGGCCTGAGTTATCAAGGTCATTATGACGTGCTATTGCAACGCTAAGGCACCTCTTATTCAAACGAGATGTTGTATGTTAAATTCAACCACTTTCTAAACGTCCATGGGCACCTAAAAACCAATTTTTGCTATATAAAATTCAAATGCTAAAACAGGCTCAGCCCTCAAGCTCTGTATCTAATTGAAGATATTATAGAAACCTGGCATGACAGGGTGACCATATGTGATAACCAGAAAAAGAGGACAAAGCCCACCAAAATGTAGGAAACTCAAGAAAAATCTAGGACATGACAAAATTAATGGTGTTCCTTCTGTTACAGCAACACCCACCAAGAACCGTGGAGAAATTTAACCCATAAGGGGTAAAAAAGGGGTACAACGTATTTTTGTCCTATACTTTACATGGAAGACTGACCACCATCCAGCCAATTTGGTGCCTGGTGCACTGGGAGGATGGTGTGCATGGGGGGATGTTGTGTGGGGGTAATGTGCATGGGGGGTTGGTGCACAGGGGGTGATGTTGCACATGGAGGGATGTTGCGCATGGGGGGGTTGGTGCTCATGGGGGGTTGTTGTGCATGGGAGGATGGCGTGCATAGGAGAACGGTGCACATGGGGGATGGTGCACATAGGGGAATGCTGTGCATCAGAGGATGATGTGCATGGGAGGGTGATGAACATGGGAGGGTGATGCGCATGGCGGGTTGGTGGACATGGGGGAATGTTGCACATGGAGGGGTTGGTCTGCATGGGGGTTGGTGTGCATAGGAGAGTACTGTGCATAGGAGGATGGTGCACATGGGGGATCAGCATCCCCCATGTGCACCATCCTCCTATGCACAGTACTCTCCTATGCACACCAACTATGCATGGGGGGGTTATTGCCCGTGGGGGTTTTTGGTGCACACAGGAGGATGGTGCACATGGGGGAATGGTTTGCATCGGAGGATGACGCGCATGGGAAGGAGATGTGCATGAGGGGATGGTGTGCATGAAGGGATTGTGCACATGAGGGATAGTGCGCGTGGGGGGATGTTGTGAAATGGGGCGGATAATGCAGAATGGGGGATGTTGTGCATAGAAGGAGTTTGTGCATCTGGGGTTAATGTGCATGGGGGATGTTGTGTATTTGGGGTTGATGCGCATGGGGATGTTGCGCATGGGGGACAAAGTGTAATGGGGGATGGAACACAGGAGGGATGGTGCACAGAGGGGTATTTTACTCCCACAATGTGGGCTCATTTTGCTAGTATAGATAGATAGATAGATAGATAGATAGATAGATAGATAGATAGATAGATAGATAGATAGATAGATAGATAGATAGATAGTTTAAGTTTGGTTAATTGGCAGTGCAATACTAAGCATCTCAACTCAGAGGTAAGTCCTATTTTGTTCAGTAGTTCAGTGGTACCTTGCTTAACAAGCAAAAATTTCCAAGAAATCTTGCTTCACATAACAAGTTCCGCCTCACTTAACAAGCAAGTGCTCTCTAGGGACGCATGCTATGCAGCCCTGACGCTCTGCATGGAGGCTTTTTAAAAGGCCTGCAGGCTAGCACTGCTGCCTCCAACTGTCCCCAACTTGGGGGCAGTTGCCCAGAGGTGCCAAAGGCAGCTGCCCCTAACTGCCCCCAAGTGCTGCTGGAGGTTCAAGTGCCCCCTTGAACCTCCAGCAGCAGCCCAGGTAAGCCTCCCAGGAAAGTGTCTTTGATTGCAGTCTCCTAACTATGTCTACTCAGAAGTAAGCCTCATTGTGTTAAATGGGACTTACTCCCAGGAAAGTGTCTTTGATTGCAGCCTCTTAACCATGTCTACCCAGAAGTAGACAGTTGATTAAGATTGTGCCCTAAATTGCTTATTATTAAATTTAAAACTTTTACATATTATTTATTTCATATAATTTATGAATTATAAGCAGGTGACTTGCTGCCTACTCACAAGGGAAAGGAGAACAATGAAGATTTTTTTTCCAGGACACAAAACTATAAAAGAGCACACATCCCAGAAAAACAAGACATATGGTCATATGAAGAAGGTGGCCACCTCTCTAGCCCTGGGTGCAAGGCTAAAGCAGGGTGTCCAATAGGCTATCCCAAGGTAGCAGTGGTGGCCACATGACTCTGGTTGCAGCCATGATTTGGCAATGCTGTAATTTTCTTGTGCAGCTATCCACAAGAAAAGCATGTCTATTGATACGATCACATATACAAAATTATATATAAATATACACACTACAAAAATTGTGTTTGTGTGTGTTATCTATTTTATGTCATGACTATTACTGAAAATAATTTTATCATAGGGGTGCCAAAAATTTATGGGCTCCAGGTGACAAATAATCTAGGTACGTTACTTCCGGAGAGTGTAAGGATGTGTAGTGAATATTACAATGGAGGAGTTCAGGAAGAAAAGCTTTGCCAGTAGTAAGACGGTATGGGGGAAAAATGAATGGGATTTCTCAGTTTGATTAGGAAAATAAGTCTTGAATATAACAGGAAAACAGACAGTTCCTTGATGCATATATTGTTTGGCAGAACAGTGTGCTTTTGTTTTTCATCATCACTTTTCTGCCACTGGGAATCCATGTATTAAGCACCAGTTACTAGATTTGTGTCTTTATCCAGGAACTGATGCCAGAAGGAATATCACTCATCAAACCAGATCCAAATGCAAACTAGGACGAGGGACGCAGACATAGGAGACCCAAAGCCTTAGGTGTAACTTGGCAAGGTTTTGTTAATCTTCATAAAGAAAAAGATCTCTGAACTGCAGCCACTAGATAATTAAAATTAGAATGCTCTAGATGGCCACCAGATTGTTCATTTTATATAATGAATTGAAAGTCTAATAGGAAAACTCATAATACCAGCCCCCTTAACATTAACAATTACCATGATTAACAATGATACTCACAACTCATTTTTCATTAAAGACTATGGGCAGAGATAAGCTTGTTTATATAGACTAGCTTTTGAACCGAGGAGCCATTTATCACCCTGAAAGCCATGAAAAGACAGAACAGCACCCAGCAATTAAAACTTACAAAGTGACCTTGTGACAATTAAAGACCCAGCCTCCTGTGAAGCAACAGCCAAGCAATTGTTTTTAAATCAATTAGAAATGGAAAGATAATTTGTTGGTTTGTTAAATCATACATCTTTGCCTAATGGCAAAGAAGAGCACATTCCCCAATGTGTTCCGAGAGGCTCCACAAGCCCACAAAAGGCTTTGTCGAGTACACAACTTGAACAGCGTAGGAGCTAAATCAAAAGAAACCGAAGGGCAAAAGATCAATAGACAGAGGATGAAATATGCTTTGTCTTCCACCTATCTACTTCTAATTTCACATCATATACCCATCATGAGCTGCCTCCTTGTCAGAAGAAGAGGGACTGCATATGATTCATTAAACGGGGACACTTATGACAATTGGGAAGCCATAGTGTATTATGAGGTGCATATCCATGGCATATCCATGACACATACATGACATATACATCATATACATGACATGACATATACATATCCATAGCATATCCATGACATATACAGGCATATCCATGACAAAATTCTTCAAACACCATCATGACCACCCCACCTGTTCCCTTTCCTTGAGAAGACTCTGTGGCCTCTTCCCACTGTAGGATGCATCAGAACTGGAAAGGTGGATAGGATACGACTGAGTCCGAAATCTTTTCAGAGGAAGATGCAAAACGAGACTTCAGAAAACAACCATTGGGAACAATGTTCCACTGGGGTGAGCAGGAACAGTTGCTGTCTCCCTGCTAAATGTAAGTGATCCAGCATTTGATTTCATTCATTCCATTTGCATTGTGCTTTTCAACAAAATGATCCCAATGAAGTCAACAATCAGATATGAATAATTTTTTTTGCAGTTAAAAAAAATTAATAAAGACCAGTGGGTCAATAGAAAAGTCTTTAAAGCCTCCTTTCAATAATATGCACTAAGGGGCATGAATGCCAAGCTCAGCATGCAGACTGATTTTTCACTGGCATGCAGCCCCCCAGCCTTGGGGGTTTGTGTCTAGATTTGTGTCTTAGACTCGGGGGTGCTATGTGGCCTTCTGGGAGCTGGTTGGCCAGCAGGCATCCCAGATATAACATGCAGACATCTCTTCCTCTGTGGTGTGGAGAGAGGGATTGCTCCCCTGCCCAGAGAAAGGCAGATCTCATTGTACACGAGTCTGTGTGCATTTGTGTCTGTCTGGTCTCTCTGTGTATGTGTGTATGCATGTGTGTATGTGTGCATTTGTAATTTTAGAATCCTGTTGTCATGTGGAATAACACTGTAACATAGGTTCAGCATGACACTGCTGGAAGGTTGCTGACCCCTGCTGTACAGAATCCTTAAAGTCAAGATCATTACTCCAATTTAAGAACATTTAAGCTTTTTTCAAGCAAACCCAGCTTAGTTATACACAGATTTTTTTAATGCACAGATTTAATTCATAATACCATTGTACACATTGATGGTGAGGCCACATTTGGAGTACAATGTCCAGTTCTGGTCGCCACATCTCCAAAAGGATATAGAGAAAATGGAAAAAGTTCACAGGAGAGCAACTAAAATGACTGATGGTCTGGGACCCCTTCCATATGAGGAAAGGCTACAGCATTTGGGGCTCTTCAGTCTAGAAAAGAGGCACTTGAAGGGAGACATGATTGAGGCATACAAAATTATGCAAGGGATGGATAGAGGGGATAGACAGATTCTCTTTCCCTTTCACATAACACCGGAACTAGGGGATATCCACTAAAATTGAATGTTAGGAGAGTTAGGACAGACAAAAGAAAATATTTCTTTGCCCAGTGTGTAGTTGATCTGTGGAACTCCCTGCTGAGGATTTGGTGAAGGCATCTAGACTCAATGCCTTTAAGAAGGGATTGGACAAATTCCTAGAGGAAAGGACCATTGCAGTTTACAAGCCATGAGGGGTGCGTATATAGGTGTGCATAGATATTTGTAGCTGTGGGCAACCTCCAAATGCCAGATTCAGGGGAGGACACCTGGATTCAGGAGTCTTATGTGCTCCTTGAGGCATCTGGTGGGCTGCTGTGTGATAAGATGGACTAGATGGGCCATTAGCCTGATCCAGTGGAAGCCATTCTTATGTTCTTATGTTGAAACCCTTTCAAAAAAATTATTTGAAGCCAGAGAGCTGTGATGATGTATTCCATGCTTGTCCAAGCTGCAGTGTCTTCACTTGTATTATGGTACCTCACTTGGTACTCTGCGGAAGTGAAGACCGTCTGCAGGTGCTTCTTTATCAGCAAGTGGTCCAGGAGTGGAATCTCTGTGGGATAAGGAGGGTCCACTGTAAATGCTTTATAGGAGGATAGTATCTTAGGCAGCAATTCTACAGTATATATACTGACATGGAAATAGATCCCATTAAAAATGGAATTTATTTTCTGAAATAAAATAAAATTTGGCAAGCATTCTTGTAGAAGGTGATAGTTAGCTGGAATGACAGCCTATAGTCTGTGGCAATACTTATAATCCCAAATTAAAATGTCATATTTTTCCTTTTTTGGTAATTGGCATGCCATAGGTCACATGTGAACCCAGTTTTAGCCTTTTATCCGACATGAAAATTCCTAACTGCACATTTTGCTGTCTTGTTGAGCTTTTTGGGTACCCTGAAATGACTGTAAAGGTTCTGAGAAACAATCCCTGAATTCTATTTCAAGGAACAGATTAGAAAATACAGGGAGTCTCAAAAAATGTACTCACACTTTAACTGTTGCTATTTGTTTCGTGACGTTTGCGAATCCCTTGGTGCGCGTTATCAGCGTTGTCTGGACAATAATGGTCATCAATTTGAACATTTGCAAACATGATTCTTCAATTACATTTGTCTTCTGTATTCGAAGCTATTCCATTTCACTCTATGTTCATAAATAATGTCTTGTCATTTGAAGTGTGAGTACATTTTTTGAGACACCCTGTATATACACATAAATTCTATACAGAAGGTCTCTAGTAGCCTCCAGAGCACAAGAACAAAATGATGATTATAATGATAAATAAATTAATTTTTTGTCTAGTACAGCAGTGCTCAGTTGTGCTTGCTGCACATCTGGAATAAGGTCCCTGATACAACCCAGTACTTTTAAGTTCTGGAGCACCATGGGTGCCCTTCTACATGCACAGAGGAAGATCTTATGCTGGCAAGGGAAAATGCTGTTGAAGTAGCCTGGTTTTGGGCACATGACATCTAATTAAATTTTAATGTTCTTTGTAAATTTTTACCTATGTATGTGCTTCTGACACAAAGAAAGAAAGATGGGACAGTATGCATCCTGATTGGGAAAATGATATGCTCCATCCAGTCACATTTATTATGTAATGCCCCAGTGGGATTTCCATAAAGTCCTGCAGTGCTCTGGAACTTTAGCTGCTAGTCACAGGACAGATGGATTCAGCCAAACACTGGATCCAGCCCTCCTGCTGGTCTTCAACCAGCCCTGGTCTAGTGTTTGTTGTTTTAAAAAGTGGGTCTTGGTACAAAAATGTTTGGGAATCTATCTATCTACAATATTTATATACCACTAAATATTAAAAAGTTCACAAGTACTAAAAAGTTCTAAAAAGTTCACAAACTAGTTTTCAAGTAGTTTTCACAAAGTAGTTTTCAAACTAAAAAGTTCACAAGTACCACTAAATACTAAAAAGTTCACAAAGCGATTTACAAGAAAATGAAAAAAATAGCTAGTTAATAGCTAATGGGTCCCTGTCCCAAAAGGGCTCACAATATAAAATGCAAAAAAAGCACTAGATTAGAAAATTTCTAGACTGTCTCTGAATCCTGCTAGTATATAGCAAAGGTTGAAAAGAAGATGAATATACAGAGTTGTGACTTCTGGAGTCTTTTGCTTGTTGTGTTGCTCCACCATTTAATAGAAGAGGAAATTGCAATCTTATAGCTGTAGCTGATAAGTTACTTAAATGTAGGCTGAAGCTCTAAATTTAGTAGGTTGAACAATTGTTATTATTACTGTTATTATCTATTCAAGCATCCACAAGTAAAAGAAAGAGAGAGAAAAAAAACACCTTTGAGAGTCTGGTTAGGAAGTACTCATATTTAAGGGAGCATGATAGCCTTAATTCGTACTCTAGAGTTCTGTAAGTATTTATTAATCAAACTAATTTACTATTCAATTAAAAAGTGAATTAGAAAAAGTGCCATTACGCTAGCTGAAGGGCTCTGCTAACGCACAGTCTTTTCATGTAATTAAAGACCAGGGAAGTATCAGGTAAAATATAACCAATGGTTTAAATGATTTTCTTCATTTGCTGATTTAAAAATAATATTGTTTTAAAAACAAGGTTGCAGATTTTATTAATGCAAAGCTATACACAAGAGAAACCTCTCTCCCATTCATTCTTTGGACAGGTGGCTTCCTGATGCACATAGTAGTAGCAGCAAAATACAACGTGGAACCATCATATGGATTTGGAATTCATGGCAGAGAAACAGGAAAAGAACGAACCATTCAATCATCCACTTCTAATGGCTTCTTGTAATGAATGAACAGATTTGTCATTAAAAGGAATATGGCTCAGGTTTCACTTGAGCATACTTTTGTATTCACTGACGCTAAAAACCCATGTTATTTGACACATGTGCTCATTGATTTCAAAGAGAATACTTGTGAACAGGATTACAGCTCGATACCCCAGACCAGAAAGTTCTTATGTTCCTTTGCAAATGCTGAGAAAAATGCAAATGCGATACATCTTAGAGATTCACAACTATATCCAAATGGACATGCACAGAATCAAAATACTAAAGAAGAGGGCGAAAATAATTATGATCAAATAAAAACATAGCTAAGAAATTCCGATTATTTCCATCAGTAATTCACAAGATAGTCCAAATCAGTGATTCTGAAGCATTTCAGTCCAGGACCCCCTTCTGATGATGACAATATGTCTGGGAACCCCCCCCCCCAATAAGCAATGTTATCAACATGGAAGTGATGTCATGTCCAAAAGTGACATCAAACAGGGAAAGACATCACTGTAATGCCAGAGCTTTCCCATATCTACTCAGAAGTCAGTCCCATGTGCTCAATGAGACTTACAGCCCAATCCAGAGCAACTAATCTGTCCACATAAGAGCCCTTAGGTTGCCCTATCTAACACTAGGTTGGAGCAACTGCAAGATGCTCCAGCCCAGTTACTCTGAAGGAGGCTTAGGGCAGAGCAAGGCAAGATAGGGTGCCCTAAGAGAGGTGGACCTGCTCTGCCCTAACTGGGGCAGCTCAGGAGAGGCATGCTGAGGGCATGTTTAGCATTGCCTAGGGCAGAGCAGTTACTCTGTATCCAGAGCCTGTTTCCAAGGCAGAAATGTCCTCTTCCAGCCCTCAGAGTTATACCACCTCAGGAGCAGGTATAGTAATGAGTAGACCCATAGGGGTCCATGATAAGGCCCGAGTAAGAATGGCAGTGCTGACCAAAAATCTGAGTTCTTGGCCAGCCTAGCTGCAACCCCTTCCTCTCCACCTCAGGATATGGAACAAACTACGGCTGCCCACAAACCTCAGGATACAGCAGGCCACTCCAAGAAGCCCCTTGTATTCACTGTAGAATGTACTGGCATCTCATCAGGGACTCCTTAGAAGGCAGGCACCCAGTGGCGTCACCAGACTGGTGCGGCTGGTGTGGGCTGCATTGGGGATGCGCTCCGTATGGGGTGATGTGCCGGAGGAGTTTGACTGTCCTTTGGCAGGCCCTGGGCGTCAGCACACCCATTCAGGCCTGCTCCAAGGCAGAGAATCAGCCAGAAGCTGACACTTGTCTGAGGAGCTGGCCTGAACGGCCATCTGAGATGCACTGCGCAGAAACACACTGAGCATGCCGAACAGCTTCAGAGGAGACATCCTTAGAGCAGAGAAAGTCCGCGCCTCTGCACAGCCATTCGGCCTCACTCAGGAGGCGGAGCGGCAGCCGAATGGCTTCAGAAAGAGTACTGCACAGGCACCAACTCTGACGCCTGCACAGTCTCCCCCGAAGCCAAAAGGCTTCAGAAAAGTACTGCGCAGGTGTCAGAGATGGTGCCTGCGCAGTACTCTTTCTGAAGCCAGTTGGCTTCAGAAACAACTGCGCAGGCTCCAACTTTGGTGACTGTGCAGTCCGGGGGGGGGGGGGTGTGCATCCCAGGGATGACGCACAGACTTCTGCACCAGGTGATGTGCAGAGTCATGTCACCACTGTAGGCACCACAGCTGTTCCTTGTTCAGTGTGATCTGAGGGGTGTCTCCTCAGGAGCAAGTCTTCCCCTTGTGTCAATTACTTAGCATGCTCTGGAGCAGTTAGGGCAGCCCAGGCTTCCTGACTCTCTGGATTCAGCATAACTTTCTGCTCTGGATACAGAATAGTTAGGAGAGTGCAGTTAGGTCAGAGCAGGTTGAATTTGCTCTGGATTGCAGCCTTAGGCCCATATCCTAAAGTCAAATTAACAGAGCAGTTAAGGTGACTTTCCATAAGATAACACTAGAGGGTGACGTAACTGTGTGGACCCGTAACTGCTCTGGATTTTGCCCTTACTCATTGTAAGTCTACAGATTGCAACCTGAGTGACCTATTTCAAGGAAACTACAGACTGCAACTTGAGTGACCTATTTCAAGATGGCGGCACCCAGATTCCAAGATGACAGTGCACAGCTTTTCATGATCCCACTTTGAGAACCACTGCAAAATTGAGTGGCAAAAACACATCCCTAGAACAGTAGTTTTCAAACATTTTTCCTCCACTGTGATCGAATCACAGCCCAATCCTGGGCTGCCCAGTGGCCAGATGAGCAAAGGTACCAAAATGTTGACCACTGCACTCAAAATGTGCCGGGTAACTGGTAGCAGTTCCTTTCATGAAGGAAACATTCATCCCATGATGGGGTCATTCATCCCCTTCCCCTGCTCAAGTGTGCTCTTGTTATTTAGTCAACACAGAACTCTGGATACAGTACAGCAGAGTCCTACCATTCCTGCCCTCTGCTGACCTGCTCCTTATTCCCCCGACCTACTTTCTCCTTGCCCCGGAATGCTTCCCACCACTCATCTCTCCACCACCTGGATCTTGTCCTTTGTTCCATGCCTCTGGCCAGTGTTGACTCAGACTAGACTGGTGCTGAGCCAGTGATATTGTAGACATCACTTACATCACATTTGTGATACTCAGTGGAAGGCCAGCATTGTGAAGTCAGGATTCGGTCCTCTATCAGCCGTGCCAATTGTAGCATGCCCCAGTATACCTCATGGCTTCCAGATTCTGTCCCAGAATGCAAAGCCACAAGGCTCAGGCTACCTTGTAGTATATGGGTCATGCTGCACTACTACATATAGGTCACACTACTACTACTACTACTACTACTACTACTACATCTACTACAGACATTCAGTTCGTTCCTGAGCCATGGCAACTTGATAGACAATCTGTAGGAAGATCTATCGTGAGCAAGTCCGGAGAGGTCCACTAGAGAATTGTTACTGTGTTGACTGGCCTCATAACCTACCTAAAATTGGGTTGCAAGCAACTTACTTGTGAGTTGCAACCACCAGTTTGAAAATCGCAGCCTAACAGACGTCTGTGCAGCTGAAAGCATTTTCTCTTCTTTTCTCTCCCTAAAAAGCTTAGGCCTCCTTTCCTTACAGATTATCTTTGACTTGTTTCTAAGGTTGGATTAAGTTTTTTAAGTAAATAACAGCAATCTTAATGAGTTAATCCAGGTATCCAGAAACTCATTCTTGGAAACTGGAAAAAAATTCATTGAGTATTCAGTCCAGGTTAATTTTTAATTTAAGCCTTTAACTAAAGTACAATAGACTTCTGACATATAAATATTAAAAATTAAATTTCCTGAGTTCATTATCTGATAATTAGAACTAAATAACATCTTAACTGAGAGACAAACCCCACGCAAAGCAAGTCAGTTCCATTTAAGATTCCATTAGAAAAGTGTTTGAGCTTGTATGTAATGGACCATAAAATTTAATTTGGAAATGATATTACCCAAATGATGGAATGATACCAGTCACAAAAGGACATGTACTCAGCCCTCATCTTTTCATTTGGTGTGATGCTCTCCTATTGATTGTGTAGAATTAAAAAGGAAATACTTAATTTTGCACTGAATAACACATGTAGGTTTTTTTTCCCTGACTCTCTTTTCTCTGGATCCCTTTAGTATTTAAAAGGGAGAATTGACCACTGTAGCTCTATGTAATTACAAAGATTTCCTTATCTTAACCTATTTGCTGAAGTCATCCTAAAGAAAGGGTCCTGTAATCCATTGGCTGTCTCATATCTCATTTACATTGGTGGTAATCCCTATCCTATCTCAGCATTTAGGTAATGACTTTGGGATTAAATTGCATTTCTTGCAATTCTTTACTTTCAAAATCTCCACAACATATCAGAAAGGTCTCTCTGAATAGGCCTGTCAGAGGTCTGGCTAATGCAACATTGTAGGGCAGGTCTCCAGCTTCACAGTGAAATTACCTTTCCTTAGGTTGAAATGCTTTTAAATCTTGAAATATATTTCAGGCTAGCAGAAAGAGATATATAGGCAGGAATTCCAAGTACTGACTGGCAACACACTCCATCCTTATTAGAACAACTTGGGCAAAACTGGCAAAGAGAAGAATCCTGTAATTCTGAAACCATGGGTCTTGACCATAGGTGGGTCCCAACAAAGAGCACCATCCTAACCATGTCTACTCAAAAGTAAGCCCCACTGTGTTCAATGGTTCTTACTCCCAGGAAAGTGTGTTTAGGATTGCAGCCTTGATTGGTTCTGGGACCAGCTCAACATGGAGGTGGAAGACATTCTGAAGCTGTGAATCTCCCATTTCTAGTCATCAGAATTGTCCCCCAACTCAGAAAAAACTTCTGTTCTGAATTACTATCTTTTACAGAAGCATATATTACATGTTTATATAGAATAATGCAGGCATTTCTATACCGCTTTTCTGGTCTTTTGGATTGCTCCTTAGACTTTATTCAAAGCGGTTTACATACGCAGGTTGATCTAAACCCCCAAAGGGATTTTTACGAACATAAGAGTGTTTCTATCTTTCAAGAACATCCAAGATGTTACTACGTTCACAGTGTGATGTCTGATATGCTGGCTTGACAAACTTCTCCTTCGGGTCTCACACGAAAGGCAGCTAAGATAGCTTCTTCACTCACACCAAAAAGCAGATGGAAAAATCTCAGCTTCTGCTCTATCAAGGTCTTGCCTTGGATCTGACTTCTATATTATCCCATGTTATCTCGACCTGGGAACCTGAATAGGCCTGTTCAGGCAAACAGAGGCTCTACCAGTGGTGGTCTTCAGGGGGTTCTTACAGGTACTATAGAACCCTTTGCTAATGAGCGCCTGGTTCTTACTAATGTGACATAGAACCTGTTGTTAATTTAGGTTATTATGACATAGAACCTGTTGTTAATTTTTTTTAATCCCACCACTGGGATTTTTTGAATCCCACCACTCTAGACCCTCAGACCTCCTGCCTCCTGTATACGAAACTAGTCACAGCCAGCAGCTATCCCCTGGAGAGGCACAATATAAAAACATTCATCAGTAAAAAATCTTTTCTCCACTAAATTCGTAGACTTGTTTTAATTAGTAAATTCAATATTTACAAATATTGAATATTAATATTAGCTATAGTATGAGTGCAGGGCTGCTGAAGAACGCTAAGCAGGAAGGACCTGAACAGCTCCTGGGTGGGAGACTGCTAGCTGATAAAGCAGTCATGAGTCATGAGTGACAGAAGGTGTTGACTTCTGGATGGACCTGAAAATTCCTCCTGGACACTTGGAAGGCATTTCTGGAGACCAGATGTGGTGATGAACACAATGGGATTTACTTTTGAGTAGGCATGATTAGAATTGTGCTCAAAGTCTCATGAAAGTAAAAGATGAAAAGGTCTTTAAACAGAATAGATGTGATGACCATGCCATGAAGAATTCCACCTGGGAGAGAAGAGTTCTACAAGCTGCCCATAGAACAGTTGCCTACCTCACAGGGTTGAGGTGAAGACAAAAAAGCAAGGAGCTTCAAAGACTACTGTGGAAATGACATTCCCAGCAGTCAGGCATACTCCGGGCAACACTGGAAACTCCACCAGTGGCTAAATCCTTCCACCACCCAAAAAAGTCTCTGGATATGGTAAATACATAAATAATTCAATATTGGTAGAAAACAGTATATTGTTATAGCTATCATAACCATCATGGCTGCTGGAGATCTCCTGAGGGGAAGGAGACATTCCTCACCCAAGGAAACCTCCAAACTCAGCAATGGGGCTTCTCAAGTCTATGCTGGCTATGTTGCTGATGCAAAATTAAGAGTCTCGGTGTGAGACTTTGTAGCCCAACATGGAGGATAGGATATGGCAGATTAGAGCTCCAGTGGCCCCATCCCTGCCTGCCCCACTTCTTTCCCCTGCACCACCATTCCCCTGCCCTGGTATACCTCGCTCCACAACTCTAAGGCTTTCATTGCTGCCTAGAGCTCTTACCATCCTCTGGGGTGGCTCCATTGGGCATCAGTACTCATTACTCACTGGGCATTGCACCTTATGGCATATTTATGGCACCCGGTTCCTGTGCTAGAACTCAGTACTGGTGCTGACCCACGCAAAGAATGGGCCCTAACCGTCCTATTCATCCTAGCTTTTTCACTGGCTGTATGTACATTTTTTTTATTTCTCATTTCTTTCTTCTTGATGGGCAAGCAACCATATTCTCATCTATTTGGCTGTGTCAACTGCTTTATGCACTTTTTATCGGGAATGTATTGAAAATGTATTTATTTTTATTCTTAATAACAACACTAGCAACAATCGCCTTGATTATCCCTGAAGGTGACCTACAGTGAAGCAGTGAACAGATGGGGGATACCACTCTGCTGTGTACCCTGCATCTCTCACAGCACTATCCTATTCATATCTACTCAGAAGTATGTCCCACTGTATTCAATTTAGGGCGCAATCCAGAGTAACTACAGGGAGTCCTTGCTCCGGTGTAAGAACAATTTGCTCTGGATTGCATTGTGAATTCCCCATAGGTTTTCACTAGGTGCTGCAGTATCTACGGGTACATGTAATGTCTCTTACGTGCTCCCGTAGTTACTCTGGATTGTAGGGGAAGTTTACTCCAAGGAAGGTGTGTATAGGATTGCAGTTTCAACTGCATTCAGAACCATGTATCACTGCATTACATCTTTATTAGACGGGAGTTAAAGGCATGCCACAACATGGCAATGATTGCGATTTTTCCTTAGAAGTGGGTCTCAGAAGTGATGCTGAGCCACTGAAGGAATCTGACATTGATGGCTGGAACTGGTGATCTACTGAAAGAAATAAAGATTCGATATACTGTATTTATGTCTAATTTATTTTTTTTTTGAAATTCAAACCCACCCAAAGGAGACCTCTGTAAAGATGTCAAAAATTGCAAAACAAACAACAAAAATAGGCAGCATCATATAATAATCATATCCACCAAAATCAATATGTCAACTCAAACACTGAAGTTCAGCCAACAGTAAAAGTCATGTGTGTCATAAAATGTCAGGTGAGAATCAATTAAAAAGCAGGTGGAAAAGTATATTTGTTGGGAACTATTAAAGGCACACCATGTGGGGACCTGGCAGACTACCTTAGGCAAATCATACCACAAGAGTAGTGGTACCCCACCAAAAAGTCCGTCTTTTGTCCCTTCCAACCAAAGATGCATCAGTGGCAGGTCAGAGAACAGGGTTTGAGAAGTTAAACCTAACTACCTGGTTAAACTCACAGGGGCAGAATCAGTACTCCTGGCAGCTCATTAGATACAAAGATAGACACATGTAAAAGACAGGATTAAGCTACTGCTATATCACTACCTGGGGCAATATGCTTCCAAACAAGTTATTCGGCACATGAAAAAATTCTGTTCCGTCTTCAATGCAGAAGCTGGTTTCACCTGACTGCAGGAGCCTGGAAAATGCCAAATAAACACGGCAACCATATGCTGGCACCCAAAAAGGAGGACAGGGTCCTCCCAAAGTCCAGATTTTCCACTGAAAATGTTTTTGGGAGGACTCTGTCCTCCTTTTCGGGTGCCAGCATATGGTCACCCTTTACTCAGGAGTAAGCCTACTGATTTAATGTGCTTACTTCTGAGTACTCTTACCTAGGCTGGCTGGGGAGGTCCATGGTGGAAGGTGCTTGTGGGGGGCACTAGAGGATGCCTGGCTGGCGATGCCAGTTGGACAAGGACTTGTGGTTGCAGCAGTGGTGATCGGAGGCTGCGTTGCCCACCTGCCTCCCCCATTCGTCTGCTGGCTGACCCCAAGGTGCAGCCAGCCTCTCTGGACTCTCTGTGGTCCAGCGCAGTCCTTGGGGCCTCAGGGTGGCCTGGACCACAGGAAAGTTGCACCCTGGAGCCCTCCGTCACCTGCTTTCCATTCTGGGCAACCACACAACCAGCTTGGGACCCAGCTAAATGGGAAGTCTGGCCAAATAAGCAACTTGCTCTAACAAAAGTACTAAATTCTTAATTCCAGGTTTAGACATCTCCCCAATTCTGCTCCCCTGCCTGGAGATCAGAGAGATTTAAAAGGCCTGGTGTGGTATATGTTCCATCACTCTGCTGCATTTCTCCTGGCCTGTTGGTGGCCTTCAGACTCAAGAACGCAAGGTTCTGGGCATGGGAGTGATGGGTTTCCAAGGTTTTTCAACACTGGCCTCCAGTCCAACCCAGATCTCCAGTCGTGGGACCTCTGGCTCCAGTGTGTTCTGGCCGAGGGTCTCACAGCTAGCAGGCTCAGACTCCACCATAGTGTCAAAGACCAGGGCTGGTCCTTCTGTCCTTTTCTCCTTCTCAAGGTTGGAGGCAAAGTTCAGAGCATGAATCATGACAAGCACCAGCCTCCATGTGTCCTTTTAAAACACATATTCAAGAGCAAGAGCAAGAAAGGACAGGAGCCATTTCACATGTTAAAATTGTAAATACATGTGAAGAATATCTTGTATGTTTTCAACATTTGGCTGTGTTACAAGGTTGGCTATATCCAGCCTGGGCCATAATTAGAAACCCTCCTCCTGTCATTTGCCAGAATAGGGTGAAAATTAATTCTTGTACATTGTGTTCTGTGCACACCAGAGAAAGTTGACCCTATCTATTTACATACAGTATGGGGGCTTGCTATCACACTCAAAGCAGCAAACAGCATCCGTTATCTCAAAATGGCCCTCATTTGTTATTTCATGTGGAGAACACCTACCCCCATTATTTTCATGATTCCTTGTAATAATAGACCTAACTCTAATGAAACCTGCATTATGAGAAGGTTACTGCTCTGCCCCACAGGCAATTAGTTCTGTGCTCCCTTATTACTACACAAGTAATTGTATAATTGATTTTAAAACTTACTTTTGTGATTCCCCCCCCCCAAAGGATAAACCACATACAGTAGCTCATTAAAAGGAAGAAATTTAATTAATATATCTAGAAAATAGATGTGAAGGGAAAGAGAAACTGACAAAAGAAAGCTAGATCTTTTTCATATTGAAGCACAAATACAAAAATAACAATTTAAATGCTTCTATAATATTATTCTCCCCTCTTCAATGTATGCTGTAATTTTTTTTCATTCAGCAATCACTGCTAAATAGTAATGACTACAGAGAGCATTGATTTCTGAGAAATCTGTTTTTCTGACGTGTCTTAGAACAGCGTATAGTACATGGTATGAATTTTATGGCATTTCGAAACATATTTTCATCTCTTTCCATCTGCCACAAAGTTTGTTTTATAGCAGATCACAGATTGCAATGGTAAACGCTGCCACTGTAAATATGGATGGAGGTCCATATGGATGGAGGTCTCCTGAGAAAACCTGCCAAGCCCGCAACTAGAGAGTATGTTCATGAGCAAAAGCAGGGAATGGTGGAAGAGGCTGTCATGGACATGGCAGGAAGAGTTTTCAGTGGGCAGCCTATATGGAGCACTGTTTCTTGCATGCATTACTTACAATGTGCATTTGCACAATTCTTACACTCCTACATTGAACCTCAGTGGCATAGCTGTAGGGGGCAGAGCAGTCAGTCTTAGAGGAAGACTCCTGGGGCTTGCCAGAAGCCACTTTGGTGCCATTCCAGGTGAGAGGAGCAAAATAAGACTAGAGGAGCCTTTATTAGGTGATTAAAGCTGCAATCGTAAACCACTTTCCAGCACTGCTTAGCTGTGCCAATGGGGCATGTGCTGCATCCTGCAATTGGGGCCAGTCATGGAGGCCTCCTCAAGGAAAGGCAAAGTTGGTTCCCCCATTTCGGAGCTGCACCCTGAAGCTGGAAAACTGGCTAGGATTGGGCCCTAAATTGAAAAACTGTTTGCACTTCCAGTTGTGCTTTGAGATGAAATGTGTTGGCCTATTTAAAGCAGAATAAGGAATTAATTTGTTTACAGCACCTCAGACTGCCAGAAATAATAACTTATTATTTCTGTTAAAGGACTAACAGACTAGCAGTTAAAGAACTGTGACATTTCATTCATTGGAAAGAGAACAATATAGAATACAGTATACAGTATACAGAATACAGGATCTGATATTTGTCCCCACCAAAAACTAAGAAACCAAGTTCATAACTTCTCATTCTTAACTGCTTCCCTTTCAGCCCGACTTTTAACATGTTTTAGGCTGATCTAAGTTAGTATTCAAACACAGAGTTACTGATTACCAAAGAAGCATTTTAAATGGACATGCCCATATTGAATTGGATTTGTGAGATAAGTTAAGGAAAAGGCAGTTGTGTAATTTGCACACAAAGTGGTCAGAATTGATCTAAAACAAACCTTTAACTTTCTAACTGGTTTAAATGGGGAAAAGACCACTGGATAATTACATCATTTAGCACATTGATTGTCTAAAAGTCAATCCTAATGATTTCAGAAATAGAGGGCATTGTGCTCTCTTCATTTTTAAGGAAAGGGTTTTGTTCAGCTCAAAGGCATAAATAGTGAATTTTTTAAAGGAGACAATATGGAAAGGCTAAAGAAAACAAAAGTTTCATTACAGCAAACAAGGCTTATTTCACAAAAGCAAAGCAAAACCAGATCAATGGGACACAATTAAAGGAACCACTTATCTCTTCTTATAATGGAACAAAAGTATTTTAAAAAATTAAAGCAGTTCTATGTAAGAACCAACCCAGTGGGGGCAGACCTTCATGTCTCAGGAGGCTGAGCAAGCAACATACCCTACAATCCAGAGGAACTATGGGAGCATGTAAGAGACATTATGTGTACCTGTAGTTACTGCATCACCTAGTGAAAACCTATGGGAAATTCATATTGCAATCCAGAGCAAATTGCTCTTACACCGGAGCAAGGACTCCCCGTAGTTACTCTGGATTGAGCCCATGGTGTACCATACATACATACGTATATACATACATACATAACATAACATATTTTAAGAGCAGATAGGAGCAGACTTGCCTGAGGATAAAAGCTGGTGAACCAATAAAAAATTGACTAATCATGTTAAATTTATATTTATTACAAGATTGAATACTTAACACTTTACATGTACATGACTGGGACACCCAGAAACCTGAATGACCCCAAAAAGACCTCCGAAAGAACAAACTTACAAAACTTACATAATGCTTAACTATACTCAGAAAGTGCATAGTCACAGTTGATAAATCATATAGGGCAACTACTTCAGAGTTTGTCCCATATGGAGTCAGAGCCTGCTGTTCTGGATCAGAGTTGTTGAATCCATGTTTTGATGCAACCTTGAGGAAACCCATTGAGGACAGCCCACCAGTCATATGGCATGTGGTTGGGCTGTTACCTTCTATTTGCATGCTTTCATACTGCTAGATTGGCAGGAGCAGGTTAGTGACCAGAGCTCACTCTGTTGTGTGGCATTCAGGTCTCCAACTACTGACCTTCAGGACAATAAATGCAACATCTTTAACCATGGAGCCACGGCAGCCCTACTTGACCAATGGCAAAATGGATGCCAAGCTCAGCAGATTGAAGTGGCACATTTTGGCCCCTTTGTTCTCACTGAGCCAGGTCCAAACTTTCTAGTGACCCCAATTCTCAACCATGTTGCTGTTTTAGATGTGTAGTGAGAAAGGTCAGAATAAGGAGCACAATGTTGACTAATCAAAGCCAGGTTACACAAAGGAGAGATTTCTCATAAGGGTCCTGATTCGCTAC
The DNA here is from genome assembly GCA_030015325.1 of Cryptoblepharus egeriae. NCBI lineage: Eukaryota > Metazoa > Chordata > Lepidosauria > Squamata > Scincidae > Cryptoblepharus > Cryptoblepharus egeriae. Next base: position 7,188,338 of record JAREYC010000006.1, on the reverse strand, counting down.
ATGCATATATACATAGCAGTCAGAATATAACAGCCACAATGCCTTGGGGTTCCATGAAGAAAGGATTCCTAAAGTGTGTGTTGTGATGTGATAGGGTATCACACTGGTGCCACAGGATGCTGATGGTGGCCGTCCAACATTTTCCCTGATCTTGAATCTTGCAAAATCTCACAAGATCTAAGGTGGCAGCTCCCAAATCTTATGAGATTTGATGCTGTCATTTTGGATTTCATAAGATTTCATGATATCCAGAAGGACCGTGTCCAATGTCAAGAGACTGGGTGCACCATATTGTATCTCAAGAGATCTTTCTAGATTTGGAGGCTACCATCTTGACTTTCATCTACTTGACTTCGTTTTCAGCTGTTTTCAATATAACCACATTTCAAATTTGGCCTGCATGTGTTCCTCTTCTGTCTGATTTCATCCATCCTTCCAAGACCTTTTTATGTTTTCTTTTTATTTATGCTTATTTAGGTTCGGGGGAGAGGATGGTTGAGGCTTCACAAGTCTGCCTTCAATGAAGGTCTTGCCAACACATTCTTTCTGCCCAGCCACCCCCACCCTGGCATGCGGGAATACAAGGAGGATAATATATGACTATAGGTAAAGAAGAGCTGTCAGCTAGATGCAAAAGTGAAATCTCTTTCTCCTTGTACAATGCCCCTGGAGTCCGTAATAGAAAACAAATGGACAAGCTTGCAGTTTGTAGTAAAGAATGAGGAGAATTAATGCTGAAATTTACAACTTGGTTTAAATTAGCTTGATTAGGTGGGAAAAATACGGCAAAGATGGGAAGAGTCATTGGCTTCCTTTTTCTCTACTGTTTCAAAATAATGCAGTGTAATCATCCTTTTCAGTTCTCCATTTCAAGACATTACTGGTCGAAACTGATTTTCTAGACCGATTTCTGTCTGGCTTCCATCCGAGATTGGAACTGAAACAGCATCAGGCTGCAATTCTGTGCACATGTTCCAGGAAGTAAGCCACATAGATTTCAATGAGGCTTATATCCGAGTAGGCATGCATAGGATCGGTCTGTCAGGGCACAATCCTATACTCCCTAGGCCAGCACACATTCCTTCCACTGGGCCTGGAGTGATGCAAATATACTATAAGGCACTCCTGCACCACAGTCAGGGGAATTTAATCCCATGCCATTGTGGGAATGGGGAAGGGGTAAGATCTCAGGTGGGCCCAAGCTGGTTCAGGCCAGATCGCCCGAACCGGTTGTTCCCACCAGCCTGCCACTACCGGTAGCTGCGGGGTGGCCACAAAACCCAGCGTACCGGTTCAGTATGGCGCACATGCACTGCGACTCCTTCTGCGCAGCACCGAGGTTGGCGCTTGCGCTGTGATCTCCTCTCGCTGGAGGAGTCCACAGCGCAAGTGCCGACCTCGGTGGAGGAGATGCACATGCGCAGTGCACCGGGGTTAGGGTCTGCCCCTAGCCCCACCCCTGTCCCCGCCCCCAACTTTCAGCGAACTGGTTGTTGGGTGAGGCAGGGCCCACCACTGGGAAAGATGTGCTGGCTGGTCTCAGCTAGTACAGAGGTTTGAAGGGGAGACCTGGAAGGAGGAGAATAAGATGTTATTATGACACAGCATAGTACCAATAAGGTACTAAGAGGAGTACCTGGAGGAGAGGAGACCTGGAAGAGGCAATAAGAGGAGACCTGGAAGGAGGCAATAAGATGTTATTATGACACAGCATAGTACTAGTAAGGTAATACCCTGGAAGGATGACACCACTAATGACCAAAATAATGGTTTGTAGGAATAATACCATTATGTCATATACCATTAGACACGCAGTTTATAACATAATGCAATAAAAGGAGTGGAGTATCTATATTTCAAAATGTATAGTGAAAAAAAAACAGTGGGGCAGGGTGATGTTACATTACATGCCCATCACCCAAGATGTTGCCTTGTCTACTGCATAGGAAAAGGTCCACTATGGGGTTGACATGCTAGTCTCCGGCACCAGGTGAAGCAAACCCTAGTGATGCCACTGAAGATAACCAATAGGATGCACTTACAGTAAAATTGATAGCAATGAGAAATTACCGATAGTAAATACCAATAAAACTATGAACACAATCCTAACCATGTCTACTCAAAAGTAAGCCCCATTGTGTTCAATGGGTCTTATTCCCAGGAAAGTTACTTTAGGATTGCAGCCTATAAAGCTGATAAATAAATTATAAAGAACAAATAATGAACTAAGCAGAAAAGTGGTAAAATAATCCCGCTTTATTAAATGTTCTTAATTTTAATTTAAAAATTTTTAAATAAAAAAATCAAGAACAAATACAATAAGAGCAAAAATAGAAAAAATAACTAACAGCAAGGGCTGTCTCTGTGAGGTTGCCATAACTGGCACTCCCACAACTGGGTGGAACAAGAGGAGGGCGATCTGAGACTATGCGCCAGATACTTTATGACAGGGTAGCAGCAATATAACATCTGTAAAAATATAAAAATATAAGCTACCTGCAGCCAGAAACTGCTGGTTCCATAATATTAAAAAAAGTTGTTGAAAAAGATGCCAAAATATTATGGGATTTCCAACTGCAGGCAGGCAAACATCTATTGTACAATGCACCAGACATAACTGTTGTTGAGAAGAAAAAAATATCAGAATCATCCAAATAGCAATATGGGAGATAGCAGTACCGAAGGTAAAGAATTGGGGGAAAATAACAAAATACAAAGATTTACAAACAGAAATTGAAAGGCTGTGTCAGAAGAAGACCAGACTGATCCTAATGGTGAATGGTATCCTCAGTGCTATTCAAAACACTTTGAAGAGCAGCTGAACTGCATCAGGGCACAGAAATTACCATCCAGAAATGGTAAAAAGCAGCATTACTGCAACTAGCTTACATCCTGCAAAGATATTTATATCAACAAAATTGGATAAAAACCAGAAATCCCAGGACAGGGTGACCACAAGTCCTCTTTTTCCAGGACATGTCCTCTCTTTAAGCCTTGCATCCTGGGAAAATTTTTCATTGTCTTCCTTTTCTTTGTGAAAGGCAGAATGTAGCTTCTTCTTTGACTCTCTTTTTCATCATGAATCATCGCTGCAAACCTAAAAATGGAAGGAAAAATTTGAATGATGACGGATTCAATCATATAAATAAGGCTTACTTATTATATATCTCTTCTTACCATTTTTACTCCATCTTTCTTACCATAAAATGCCATATGAATCTACACCACAACCTAATGATGCTGAATATTCTTTTCCACATGTCTTCCAGGTCAATAGAAACATATTTTGCCTCTACGGAAATAAACAAACAACAAAGCCAGGGGAGCAAAAGGGGGGCAAAGATAAATGGCAAAAGTTATGGTACAGGAAGGATGTGCTGCAGAAAAGGTATTACCCTATTATGCTTAGTAACAAATGGAGTCTCTAGAAATCCTACATTTTTCATCTTATCAACTTCAAAATACATGGATATTCATAGCTGTTACACCTAACATTGTAGAAAGGAGAAAAGATATATATTTGTTTTGAAATTCATCAGATAACACCAGTAAATCACATGTCAAAATCTCTTTTTAAAAAGTGAGGCTTTCAAGACCAGCTCCTTTTGCTTATGCTAACCTGCATAAAATAAAATAGATGAAATAAACATTGCTGCTCAATCATGGTGACAAAATACCACCACAAAAGATTGTTTAGTTTAAAAAATACGATGGTTGTGAGTTGAAAATGCATTTTTAGCAGCAATTTTATTATAAAGCGTCCCATCAAGCAACATTTTTTAAATTATGGCTAAGAGTCAACATTGCTTAGGGCTTATGGAAGTTACTCACATACCAGCAGTTACTCACATACATGCTCACATTTACCTGCTACATAGACTGTAGTAAAAGTTGAAGAAATGGTGATGATCAGGGATATCAATGCTAATAACCAATACTAACCAATAACTAATAACCAGTTCTAGAAGTATTGGTGTCCCTCTACAAAGTGGGTCCCAAGCTAGACAGTCCTGGATTTGGTGAGATGTTCTTCTCACCTGAAAACCGTCCCTGTAAGGCTACGATCCAGAGCAACTACGGGAGCACGTAAGAGACATTATGTGCACCCGTAGTTACTGCACCACCTAGTGAAAACCAATGGGAAATTCATATTGCAATCCAGAGTAAATTGTTCTTACTCTAGAGCAAGGACTCCCCATAGTTACTCTGGATTGTGCCCTAAAAGGCTGAAATGCCCTGCAGATGCACATGGACATGTAGTGAAGTTTTCAAGCCACATGCAGGATGTATGTATTTGTTTGAGCTTTTTTCCTCTACCTTTCACAAACATCTGCTCTAGGTGGGTCTTTGGCCTGATCCTGTAGGACTCTTTTTATGATGAACTAAATGAGACTTACATCTCAGTAAATCTGCCTGGAATTGCACTGTAGCCTGAGTTGAGGCGTCCCACACTTTCTGACACTTTGTTTGCTGACGGTTCAGCTCTTTCAGCGCCTTTCAACTAGACCCAGGACTCATTCATTCAGTGCATGCTCCACTCTTTCAACCTATCTCTGCTGGTCTAAAGGCTAAAATTGTCTTTCCTGATGTTGATTTGCTTGTGACATGTGATCAAACAGTTTTGTTTTTTTTTTGCATTTCCTTATGACTTTCTTCGGTAAATAAGCATCATTCAAATACATTAGATATTTATAGCCCACACATGTCTTTGTTCTTTTTACTGCAATTTTTATGTATTTTGGCTATGTGTTAATAAATATGTGTTATTTAGAGCACAATCCTAGCCATGTCAACTCAGAAGTAAGCTCCATTGTAGTGCAATGGGACTTACTGCCAGGAAATTGTCTTTAGGATTGCAGCCTTAAGGTTTTGCAAGTGATATTTATGATTGTTTGTGACCATTTTGCATTTGCAAGCTAAAAAAGACTAGGGGAACCATCCAGAGTAACTACGGGGAGTCTTGCTCCAGTGTAAGAACAATTTACTCTGGATTGCAATATGAATTTCCCATAGGTTTTCACTAGGTGGTCCCATAGCTGCCCATGCACATAATGTCTCTTATGTGCCCCCATAGTTACTCTGGATTGTAGGGTAGGTTCCAGTTTTCAACGGTTTTCACTTTTGGATGATCCTCTGTCCAGGGATACCTGTATTTAAAGAAGCAGAGTCTACAGCTGCTCGAAGAGTAGCTTGTATTCTTGTAGCCTATATCTGTATCCGCGGCATAAATGACTTCTTGGATCCTCTGTGGCAAGAATCATGCATTTTCTCCAGTGCTGTTGTGAAGCTTAATTAATTACTGCTTTGTGGTTTTCTGATAAAAGTATCTACTCAGTTGATGTGTAAATAATATCCATCATTATAGAATTATAAATAGTTGCTTGTTGTCGATAGTGCCTGTATTTCTATTCATTCTCAGCAAGTAATTCTATCTCTCTTACACACAGAGGGAAAGGGGGGGCGCCCTTTGGATATGCTTGACACTATTTGGTTCACTTTTACCAGGCCATTAATTGATAACACTTAATTAATCTGCCATGTGAGAGATCAAATGAAGATTATGTCCCTGCACCAGTAACACATATTGACTTTGTTATTCCAATTATGTGTCTGACCAGGGTAGCCCTTTGGTAGAAGACTTAACCTTTGAATCACCCTCGACTCACAACTAGATCAGCTCCTGGGGATCTGACCTGAAAGACCTTGACACTGCTGGAGTACCATATTCCTCCGCTCTAAAATCTTCCTTGTATCCTGCGCATTCTGGCCCTTGCGCTGCCATTTCCAATTATGTGCATGTGCTAAACACAATGCGAAGATAAGAGTTTGATAATTAGTACAACGGCCTGGTCACAATTAGCAGTTTTACATTTCTGCCCAGTTTGTTTGTATGAAGAAATGTTCAGCAAAGAGGAATTAGTTTCAGCTCACAACAAAGCAAGTGCCACAGACAAAGAGGGCAAATGGCCCGTAGAAGACAATTGGGATTGTCAGATTGGGAAAGTCTCCTCAAATTCGAAAGTTGTGTTGCAATTTGTAATTAAAAAAGCACAATTACATTCTATTCAGGTTTTCAACTTTCTAAAAAAATTTCTAGAGAAAAAAATTTTGAGAATGCCAAAACAGGAAAAAGGAATCATGTTTCTCAGTGAGCAAATGTCAATACTCTGCAAGAAACCAAAATATCGATGGAAGACATGAGTGGATTGGGTGGAAAGGAATAGAAAGGTGACTGCGGCAGGGTTTCCCCTTTTCCCCACTACTGGTGCTGGAGGAAGAAGAGGCCATTTGTACCCTCCTTTTTAAAAATTACCCTATAAAAATGTCTCTGTTCACCTTGACTAGTGGAGGTGGAACCTGTGTGTACACATGTAATAAAGCTAGCTTGCATCAGGATCTGTTAGCATTCTCCTGTCTCCTTGATTGCCTATCCAAAGAACCTGGGTAGTGCCCCAAGGGATCATGGGTTCAAGTCCCACCCCATTCGGATACATCCCCAACTGTAAGTTCAACATCTGCCTGCTTTATGGGACTTCTGCCCATAAACCCTAACACATAGGGGCTTACCATTGCCAAAGTAAAACATGGTGCATACCAGTGGTGGGATTCAAATAAATTAACAACAGGATATATGTCCTAATAGCCTAAATTAACAACAGGTTCTGTGTCCCATTAGTAACCAGTTCTATAGAAGGGTTCTATAGAAGCGTTTTTTATAAAACCCTCACAGCTTTGCCTCTGCAGGTGATTGTGTCTTTGTGTGTGAGAGAAAGTGTATGATGTGTGTTTGTATGTGTGAGAGTGCCTGGTGTGTGTTTGTGTGTGTGAGAGAGAGTGCATGAGTCACTGGCATGGCTTGCGTTACTGCAAACTGTTTTGAGGGCGTCTTATGTCTGGGTCTGAATCATGCATGTTAAAAGGTTTTCAGTTTTAAAAGTGTTGAAATTAAATACAGGAAAGCAATATGAGTATTTTTGCTTTATTTTAACATGCCCTACATTTGTCCTTCATTTTGGGGGGTGTCCTATATTTTTAAGCGGGTAGGAATTTTTGCTTGGGGGTAGGAATTTTGGCAAGCTCGGCAGGGAATTTTGAGTTCACCATCTGGTCATCTTGCCTAAATTAGTTAGGATTGTGCCCTACAAGCTCTGTTCAGGTTCTGCTTCAATGTTCCCAAATTCCTGTGATGCTATTGCATCTGCTTTCATTTGACATGTTCACAGACCATTTCACCTTTTAGAACACATGACACCTGAAGAAGAAAAAAATGGATGTAGCATGGATGAAAACATGGATTCTGAAATCAGGATTATGGAGTAATAACAGCCCCTAAGATGACAACATCCATTAAAAGAAACATAAAAAGTTGTCAGAGCAGGCAAATGGATCAGCCATTTATAGCCAAGAAGGCATAATAAAGAACCGATCCCATTTATTGTAGCCTCTGTACTGTCTTTCTGTCTTTTGACCTGCGTTAGTGAAATCACTAATGAAATTGAGGTGACGTTGCAGAGAGGGAGACTTACAGAAGTGTAAGGGGATTTAAATTGCTTTTATTTCTGAAACCTTCTTATCTGCCTCTTCCTACTGGATATAGCATGCATGTATACTGGCTGCACTGCAGGCAGGCACCAGTCAGTCTTGAGAGACTGTGGTATTGTGCTCACTGCATATGCTGCATGCAAAGCACGAAGGCCTGGGTTAGAATGTTATGGAGGATAGGCTGTTACCCAAGCAGCAAATCCCCCCTCTCCACGCACTGAAATAGTCCAACGGGAAGGCAGAGCCAATACAATTGGTTCCAGCTGCGTCGCAGAGCTGGGCTAAGGACAGGAGTTCACCCTGTCTTGTGGGGACCAACCCGGGTCTCGAAACCTGGCTTGCTGGTTAACAGGCATAGTGTCTTAACCACTTGCGCCACCCACAGCCCTTCTGCTGGCTGCACTAAGGAGGGAAGAATAGGATTGGGATCTTACTTTCCCTACTTCTAATAGACATCTGGAATGATTCTTAAACTATTAAGGGTACAATCCTAACCTAAATCGGCACAATTCATCAGTCTTCCCATTCCCATAGTGATGTAGGGAGGCAAGCATATATCTGTGCACTGTCCTAGCCCATCCCAGAAGTGTCTTATGACCCTTTTATGACACACCCAAGTCAGCACAGAACTTATTCAGGGGTTTAGGATGGCCTAAGTGGTGGGACAGCCTAAGTGTTAGGCTGGCCTAAGCCCCAGCATAAGTTCTGTGCTGATCTTGGGGGTGTCACAAAAGTACCAATAAAGCCAATCCACTCATTGGGGGGGCCATAGGACAAAATACAGGCACAGGGGCATCACTAAGGTTCAAGTCACCTGGTGCAGGAGGCCAGCGCATCACCCCATGTAGGGGGTGGGGCAACAACATGAACGGTGAGCATAGTTATCTGCCACTGCCCCACCTCCACTTTTTTTAGCCATATATTTTAATAAAATAAAGATATTTCAGAGTGTTTTGTTTCACTGCATTCTGCTATAAATTACACATTCAAAGGTTATATGACATGATTGGATTATTTCTACAAACCATGATTGTAGCCATTTAGGACACAAGGCCTGCCACCCCTTTTGTAATGCCCTAGTAACGTCTCTGATCGGGACCATTTTGGAAGTCTTGTACTCTCCTGGACTGACCTTCCACTCCAGCCAAGGCTTACTCGCCAGTAAACACAGCTGTGCAGTTCACAGCCATTTTCAATGAATTTCAATGCTATCATCAGAGACCTCCTTCTGGGGTGATTTGTGGGGGCTGTGTTCATTGGATCAGGACAATTCTGGAGTCCTAAGATTCCTCTCAGCCTGCCCTTCCCAAAGAACTATAGCGTGTTTGCTTACTTGCAAGTAAAGCCGTGATATGCACTTTCACTTTCCATGGAGATAAATGCATATTTTATGGGGTTTTTTTTTACTTTTTGGCCATAATTTTTGATAGGAAGGAGCTATTCCAAAACGGATTTTTCCATTGGATTCTGCTCTTCACTATAAATCCAACGGTATATGGCACGATGGGGTTTGAGGCTCCATCATGAAGTTGCAATTTCTAGGTTCCCCAGTGCGCGTCAACCCCCTTGGGCGAGTCACGTGGTGCGGACCGCACCACCCGCACCACCCTGGTGACACCACTGCACAGGCATGCGCCAGCCTCCCCATACCACCATGGAAAAATATACCATGTAAATTAGGCCAACATAAATTGGTTAGGATGGTGCCCAAGAATTTTAGTGTTTGAAAACAAATCTGAAAATTAGAAGTATTTCGGTTTTTAGAGGTTTGTCTCCCCCTCACTCCAAATGGTAAATCCATGTTTTATGTTTATAGTCAGGATTATAATAAGACAGCAAAAATGAATTAAGAAGGGACAAGAAAGTAATAGTGGGTCAAGAAAATAACAGCTGAAAGGAGACTTTGCTTGGGACTCAATGGAGATTTCCCTCTCTTCTTTTTTTCTGATCTCCCAACCGCTCTACTCCGGAAAAATACTAACATGATCTTGGGAAGCAAATCATATCAATAGCACATTAAATCCTTTACAAAGGGGTTAAAAAATCCCTGCTCACTCTCTCTGTTTTGCTCACTCTGATTCCATTATAAACTAACACAATATTGCTCTCCAATTTTCAACTACTACTGAAGCTGGCAACAGAAAAGATACTGAAATCAGCAGGAGCCCTGCCGGGATGTCAGACTTCGAAGCGCATGCTGCCTTGGGACTGGAGGGGGGGGGGGACTGGAATTGTGGGGGGTGGGGAGGGCAGTAAATCAGTGCATGCTTGTCAACAGCTCCAAGCTGCGGAATTACTCGAGCGAAAATAACAAATGGCTGTCATTGTGGAGCCAAAAACCTGTGATTATAATTATCACATCCCCAGTGACCTTGCATAAACTTTAATCCCTCTCCAATGGAGCATTTAAATAGCCTGCATCTATTGGCAGGAGACCATGTCCCTTTCCCCTGAATACTGAAACCAGGAAAGAAAATGAGCGGCAGAAAATACCACCAGGCCCGTCCAGTATCTTACAGCCTCCATTAAAGGGCTGTACAAGGAAAAGCAATTGTCACTGTCATTTTAATTGCTATTACATTGCCCCACAAAACTCAATATGCTTTGATAGAATCTGACTCCAGTTATGTCCAACCTAGACACTTTCATCAGCTGGGAAGGTCAGACCCCTGTAAATGTTTGTTACATCATTCAGTAGCTCTCCATAGTACAAGTAGAGTACTATACAAAGGATGTCTTCCTGGAAAAGGACAATAAATAATTGTCTTCCTTACTTCTCCAAACCCTTGTTTGGTGAGTGATACAAGGTCCTACCCAAACTTTTTGGCAGGAAGAGGAGTGGAATGAGGTATTTTTGTCCCCAAACAACTCCTAACTGTTTCATCTTTGGCTGAAGAATAAATAATTTTGACCAATATTTAAAACATGGTTAATGATTTAACAATTCATGGGAGGGCAACTTCATCAGCACTTTTCCCGTGTGGTTGAAGGGTACGGGTGTCTACAATGCAGCAGGATTTGATCACTCTTGATTCTTTAAATGGCTACAAATGTAATGTCAAGTCAATATAAATGGGCAACCAATAATACTTACTTCAGGTTACAAGACTGAAGATGCAATCCTAATCAATTTAGGCCAGCACAACTCATCCATCTCCCCTTTACCATGGTGGTGTGGGGAGGTCAGAGCATGTCTGTGCACTGGTTCAAGCCCCCTAGTAGTGGCACAGAAGTGTGTTAATGGACTTTTGCAACACCCCCAGGCCAGCATGGGACTTGGGCTGGGACTTGTGCCAACCTAACTGGGAGGAAACCTAACTGAGGAGACCACTCCTGGGGGAGTTAGGCATAGACATGCTCTGACCTCTCCCTACCACCACAGGAACAGAGTGTAGGGTGAGTTGTGCTGGCCTAAATGGGATGAGACTACTCCCCAAAGGTTCTAAGGGCCCAAATCTATCAAACATGCACTGGGTCAGCACCAGTGTGCAGTGTCACAAATGTGCCATAAAGCCTCCCAGCCCAAAACAAAACTACTTTACTCTGTACTGGCTAAATAGCTGGTGCAGAGTTGAGTAGCCCCATTGCAAGACTTCGAACCTTACGTGGGCAGCTATTTTAGTGCTACTGCAGCCTTGGGCACCAGGCAACTTAGAATTGAACTGCTCATTGCACAGCAGACTCAGGATAAGTAATGCACATGTTCAAACAGACAACCATTTCATACCGAGGAGATTGGAGTACTCATGTTGTGTGCATTTGTCAGATGAACCCAAAGATCAGACTGGACCTGCAGCCCACCCAATTCATGTTGAGTGGTAGTCATCCACTCAGGTGTGGCTCTGAGATAGGACGCTTTAAGTGTTCATTCTTCAGTGGCAAATCAGACCAAAATGTCTTCTGTAACCTACCTTGCTGTAGCTCATATAATTCTCCTTTAACTAGTTCCACATAACTAATCTAAAAGAAACAATAAAGCAATATCTTAAATTACACATGGGGCATTCTCTCAGGGATTATGTCCCAAGGAATTCAAATGTTTTGTTTTAACAAGAGCCATTAGATCTCACTTTTACTGAGAGCCATCTCCTTCATAGTTTATCCTAAACAAAATCCTGAACATATTAGCAAATCCTGTAGTTGCCCTCCACCTTCAAATACAGTGGCGCCTCACGTAACAAATTCGTTCTGGAGGCATGTTCTTTACGTGAAACGTTCTTCACGTGAAGCGGATTTTCCCATAGGAAATAATGGAAACTCAGACGATTGGTTTCACAACCCCAAAAATATTTATATAAAAATATTAACTGGATGTAAAAATGATGACAGAACACTGGAATTGAATTCAAAATGTACATCATGTATACAGTTGAATATGGTATTCAATGTACATGATCTTATGAAGTCTACTTAGGCTGCAGCCCTAAAGACACTTTCCTGGGAGTAAGCCCCATTTAACACAATGGGGCTTACTTCTGGGTAGTCATGGTTAGGAGGCTGTAAACCAAGACACCTTCAAAGTATCTCCCCACTTTCTCCTCCTCCTCTCCATCCTGAGCCTCTCTCTTCCCTGCTCCCTTCTGGCTAGCCCTGAGCTGCTTCCCTCTTCTCCACTGCTCTTCTCTCCCTCTGCCCAGTGGACGCCCAGCCACAGGAGGAACAGCATGGAAGTGTTGCTTTCACTATGGGCAGGTGCGCTAGGCAGCCCTGATGCTTTTTAAACAGGCTGCTGGCCAGTGCGTCTGCCCCAACTGCCAATGAATGAGTTCTTTACGTGAAGCATTTTCTTTACGTGAAGCAGAATCCTAGAGAAATTTTTGTTTGTTACGTGAAACATACTTTATGTGAGGCATTGTTTACGTCAGGCGCCACTGTACATACAGTGGTGCCTTGTAAGACAAACATAATTTGTTCCAGAAGTATGATTGTCTTACAAAGCATTCTTATTACAAAGCAGATTTTCCCATAGGAAATAATGGAAACTCAGACAATTAGTTCCACAACCCAAAAATATTCATATAAAAATATTAAGTGCATTTAAAAAATAACAAAACACTGTAATCAAATACAAAAACACTATAGTATAATACAGAACACAATTACTGTAAAAAAAACACTGTAGTATATTGTACAGTAAAATAGAAAAGAAAAACCTTTATGGCCAAGGATGACTAATTTTCACTAAAAGAGTCAGTGGTGTCTTTTTGAGCAACTTTCACAAGGAACCTTCTAATGACACTTGGTTTTGTCTCCTTTTGAGGATTTCATGGAAATTTTTATTCAACAGATTCAGCACTCGGACTGCTACAGCCTTATTTGGGTGGTGCTTTTCTAGAAAATTTTGCACAATTTCCCAATGTTTACAAATGTCCTTAGTCTCATGTGAGGGATTCCTCCTCCTTATTCTCCTCCTCCTCTGCAGATGAGAGAGATCTCCTCCATAACCTCTTGCTGTTGCTCACAATGCAGATCCATCAATTTGTTCAATTTACAACAAATTTTCCCTGTAGAACTATTTGTCAAACTCTGTCAAAACTGGTTGTCTTGGAAGGGACTGTTTGTCTTACAAATTCCTTTCTAATTCCTTAGAAATTTTAGTTTGTCTTACAAAGCATTCTTCTTACAAAGCATTTGTCTTACAAGGTACCACTGTATTCAGAAGTGCTAGGGAAATTTCCCTCCTACCACCAGATGACAAAGCAGAATCATGCATGCTTTGGTCTTTAATCTCAAATATCAAGCAGTTTATAAATAATTATACTAGTCTTTAACAATAGCAAAATATTCCTAAGAGGTGCTTTTTCAGGATTACCATCCTAATATATGTGCATGTGTAATGGCACTATAAAGGGTATGAATTTTCATATATGCATACCGCAAGATATGGAGCCAAAAGGAATATTGATGCAACCACTTAGGTACCGATAGCTGCAAACTGGTTTCTGCAGCTTCAAATAAAGATTACCTTCAGAACTACTGCACTGGGATGCAGTCAGGAGGTTCATCAACAGATGATTAGCTAATTGAAGCCCATTTTAATTGGTGGTACACTTAAGGAGCACATTTTTTTGGAAAGTATTCTGTGTGCTCCTTTCCCTCTAAGAATGAGCAGTAGCATTTGTTTATGAAATTGTAAGATATCTTGTATTTTAGGCAACTTAGGACCCAATCCTATGGGCTTGCTGTACCATTAGAACTTGTATCATGAAAGGGGACACACCATAGCACACAGTCAGGAAAAAAAAACACACTCCAAAAACCCAGGAGAAGACCAGTAAGTCAGCAAGGAAAGTGGAAAGAACAGGGTGAAGACCAAGGTGTGGGATAGTGATGGATCAAGACTGGAAATGAGGTGCTATTGGTAGCAGTAGAGCCAACAATATTCTATTCCCCTTCCTGGCCTTGATCTGCCTTCCCAGGTACTCCCAGACTTGTGTCAGTAAAATAGCTGATGCTGGTCTGAGAAGACCCATTTGGGCAATAAAGACTTACCGGTACCACCAGGAAATGCTTCCCTCCCCCTCCCACTTGCAAACTAAAGTGCATATGCCTGTGATGCAACCGTTCAGGTTGTTACAGTGAGCTTTTCAAAATCCCTTTACCCAACGATCCAGAGTAACTACAGGAGCACATAAGAGACATTTATGTTGACGTAGTTATGGCACCACCTAGTGAAAACCTACTGGAAATTCATATTACAATCCAGAGTAAATTGTTCTTACCCCAGAGCAAGGACTCCCCATAGTTGCTCTGGATTGCGCCCAGAGTTTGTGTAAATATGATTGATAAACCAATTCATCATTAAAAGATAGATTATCAGTTAAATTACAGGTGTTTATTTGACCAAAATTCCTTAATTGGAAGACTTTCAGGGTATCCACATAGGGCCAATGTGTCAATGTGAATGAAATGTTCAGTTTGCTGTCCGTAAGTAACAAAAACAACTGGCAAGCCCAGGCGCAATGCTAATTCATCGCTCGGAGGTCAAAGTTTTGCAAAGATCCAGAAAATTACACTGTCACACTTTTCTATGGTATGCTATTGCATTTCAGAAGTTCAAAAGTAATCAGCTGGTAATGCCCTGTAATTTTTTCTGGAAAAAAGTGCCCGTACCAACCATGAAGACTCGTTCTATGATTCTATGACTCCAAGGCATGTCTATTCAGGAGTATACAGGTGGGCAAAAAGGTGCGGGTACTTAGTGCCAGTGAGTACCCCTAGAAAAAAAAGCCCTGGTAATGCCAATCTTCACAGTACAACATCTACACAGTACAACATCTACAGCAGGCCTTTTTCCTATTACCGGCAAATGAATTGTGTAATGTCAGGAGAAATCATGTGTTCATCCTCAGAATGAACACAAGGAATGGGAGAATGAAGCACGTCAAGGCAGAATCCAGTCTGGATCCCCTTTGTTTATTATGGCACATTGACTTTCACCTAATCAGATGTAATTAACATTTCTTCACAAGATTTCCTTATTCAAGTCTGGATGATAGCGGCAAGCTCCCTGTCATGATGGATCTGGCACAAACGCGCTTCCTAGGCAAACTGATTTATCATGTCTTATTCCAGCAGTACTTCCATGCTTGCTCATTCCTCATCTTATTACTGTGAAGTTGTAATTAAAGAGGCCCTCCCACTGAGAAGAGTTCTCCTTTAGGAGGAGCTCAATTATAAATGCAGTCGCTCTTTCACTGGGATCAGGATGCTGGTTGATGAAATCCTCGACCTTACAGCAGACCCATATATTGTGAAGGTCTGCTTGCTAGGCAAACGCTGATCATTTTATTTTCAACATTCAAGTCCATTGATCCTTTTCTGATTTACAAAGCAGATAGTATGGGGGAGATCCTGTGCTCTTCCCCGAAACAAGTCCAGAGACGCATGTAAACACGCTCCTTTGTATACCAACTGTCTGATTCAAGAGAGTCTGTTGTATGGATGAGTTATTGCTTCGTATTAACTTGCAAGCTGTTGTAAATATACCTGGCATCGTTCAGTGGTAGGTCAGAGCCATGCAGATAACAGGCCCATTCTCCAAATGGCAAACAGTCTACAGATGCCATCAATGACAAACTATGAAGCAGAGCATAACATACATAATGTACAAACAAGTAGCCATTAGAGTTTGATCCTTGGATATGTGGGTCTTTAGATATTCTAAACAAGGAATTATAACAGAGTTCTCGAGAATAAATAAAGCCATATTTTCTGCATTGGGCAGCTCTCCTCATTTCAAGTCTTGTGCCTTTTGTTCTCCCCAGATACTTTTTGTGGTCTGACAAATCATTTCCCCAACATAATAAATTTGTTATGGAACATTATCTCAGCTGGAGGAAGGTCACGATCTGCTAAAGGTCACTGTGATGATTGAGCTCCTCTTCCTCCGTTTTCCCATCCATTTCCAATAAGGAAAGCTTCAGCAAAAGGATCATTAGGAAAAAAGGCTTCCTTGAGACAAGTCAAATTCAGGAAGATCACATGGCCAAGAAGAAAGGCTGATTTGTGGGGTTGCTATCATCATCATCATCATTGTAATCCACCCAGGCCACCAGGCCCAGACAAACCATCTACTGACATGTTAGTGGTGGACATCAGGGTTCTCACAGGTTCTACAGAACCCTTTGCTAACGAGCGCCTGGTTCTGAGAACTGGTTACTAATGGAACACAGAACCTGCTGTTAATTTAGCTTATTAGGACATAGAACCTGTTGTTAATGTGGTATCTGGATCAGTGTTATCATTAGTCTATTTTTTCCCCCATCTGATAAAATGGTATAAGAATCTGAACACAAAGGTTCTGGATTTTACACAAAACAGTGCTCAGAGTAAGATGGAAAAGAATGACTCAACAGTCAACAGTCAACAGAGAATTCAACCCCACTAGTACCATCACCAACTCTAGATTTCCTAAAAGTTAAGGTTAAGAATGTGTTTATGACTCCAATCCTGGGAGTAAGCCCCACTGACGATAATGGGACTTACTTCTGAGTACACAGGCATAGGATTGGCAGCTACGGCTCAGAAATAATATCTTTCACTCTACAGTGGATCATATTTTCAGTGGATCATACTCACAGTCAAGAATATTTCCTAGCAAAGAGCTTCATAAAGGGCATTACTGAAAGTCTCCAATACAGTTAGGACAGCAAAGCACAGTATTACGTGAATGGTTCTGCAGCTGATAAATGTCCTTTATGCTCAGAAGAAAATAACTCTGTAATACAGAGTCTGTATTAATCAGAGAGAGAGAGAGAGAGAGAGAGAGAGAGAGAGAGAGAGAGAGAGGCTATTGAATGATGTGAGTTCAGCACTCCATAGTACTGAAATGCAAAGTCACACAAAGCAATATCAGCCAACTAGGAGGCACTAATATCAACTGGTGGTTGATAAAATCTGGTTCCTGATTTTCAGACTTAATCCTGGTCTATGAGTCCCACCCACGCTTTGGCTGTACCAAATGCTTGCTAGTTCCTTTGCAAACCAAATCAGAATACATTACAAGCAAAGCATTGCCCATTGGAATCATCTTGAAATGCCTAGAATAACCTGTGTAAGTTGCTGTTCTTGTAAGTTGGTTGATGAAAGATGATGCTTGGAAACATTATAAGTTTATGCCTGGAGATGCTTCTTGATGTCTGGAAGTTAATGCTCTTGTATTTGAGACTAACCCCCAAATCCAGAGTAACTACGGGAGCACGTAAGAGACATTACGTGCACCCGCAGTTACTGCACCTCCTAGTGAAGACCTATGGGAAATTCATATTGGAATCCTGAGCAAGTTGTTCTTACACCGGAGCAAGGGCTCCCCATAGTTACTCTGGATTTTGCCCAACCTCTTTTATGACAGGCCTGGCTCAGAGTGCCAGTTGAGTCATTCCTTTCCATTTTACTCTGAGCACTGTTTTGTGTAAAATCCAGAACGTTTGTGTTCAGATCTGTATACCATTTTATCAGTTTTTTGGGGGGGGGGGGGAATAGACTAATGATATTGCTGATCCAGATACCATACAAATAGCAACACAAGACTGAACATAGATGCCCTTTCCTTTCTGAAGTGAAGCCTGTTGGAGAAAGAATCTATGTGTGTAAGTTAAGTAGGGTGAAATAGCTGTAGATTATTTTACCAACTACCCACTCCCACTAAAATCCGCTAGTTTGCAGCTAACTATGGAACAGGAGCAGGGGCCGGAAAAGATTTCAAAGAAAAACACTGTAAAAATTGGTGCCTCATTATCAGGGTGACATATGTTCTCTTCTTCAAGGACATGTCTTTGTGTCCTGGAAAATTTTTACACAGTCCTCCTTTCCTTGTAATAATTTTAAATTTAATAAGTAATATAATGTTTAAATTAATGAAAGCAATATATATATGAATGTTTTTAGCTTTTATTTTGACATGTCCTACATTTTTCTTATGTGTCCTACATTTTGGGGGTGCATTGCTTTCTTGGGGTTATATCTCATCACCTTGCTTGTTATCCAGGAGGACTCTGTTCCAGAACATACCCATTGGTTAACAAATTAGTGAAATAGCTTTGAAGACCCTCTTCCAGGTTTCTTGTCCCTATTGTCACCCAGAATTCACTGGATACCCTATACTGCATTCAGCCACTAGATGAGGTGGACAATGGAATCTAATGGAATGAAATTGTAATAGCAGAAAGGTAGGAAGTTTGATTTACGACAAACTCATTAATTTCCTTGTCACAAGGCATTTAAAGATTCAAAGAGGTAAGTAAAGGGTCTGAGACAAGTAGGGCGCAATCCAGAGAACTACAGGGAGACCTTGCTCCGGTGTAAGAACAATTTACTCTGGATTGCAATATGAATTTCCCATCAGTTTTCACTAGGTGGTGCTATAACTACGGGTGCACATAATGGAGCTGGTGCACATCGCAGCACCGGCTCACTTTACCATTCTGCAGACTGCAGCAGAGCCTGGGCAAAAATGTTACCGGGCTTATTCTGCCCGGGGAAGATCAGTCGGGCAATAGCAAGCGTCCCCCACCCTCCCTCCCTGTAGTGCAGTTTAGGATTAGCTGGTTCCTTTGGGGCCAGGTAGGAATTTTTTGGATGCCACCTGATTGGCCATGGATGGCATTCTTTTTCGCCTACCCTGAGCTGCACAAGGAGAGAGAGTTAACACGAATTGGCTTCTAAACCTGGTCACTTTGGCAGGAGTCGTGCGGATATAGGCCATTGGTGTGCAGCCTTAGGTAGCAAGGGCTTGGGGGTGAGGAAGCCTCCCTGTGATGCTGATCCGGCTCCGGGGGTAGGCGGACGAGCCCCCTTACCTGGATGGAAAACCTAGGTGCAGATTGGCCGGAATAGCTGGTGGCTGCGTGTCCGGCTACCTTGACCTTCGGGTTGGCAAAGATGGGCATCCTTGAACTCTGTTCAAAGAATGCCCTGAGCCAGGCTGGGAACGCCCTTTACCAACTTTAACATCTGCATGGGGAACTCTTAGACCGCACGGCTATTGTTTGAGCAGTCCCTGTTTATTTTAATGTTAAATAGTTAATAAAAGTGGCCCTCAATCCAGCACTTTTGTCCGGCTCTTTATTTGCATCTGTCAGAGGTAATGTCTCTTATGTTCTCTTGTAGTTACTCTGGATTGTAGGGTAGTCTCTGAGTCATCCACCTCCTGGGCCCCTTAGGCTGCAATCCTAAAGATACTTTCCTGGGAGTAAGACTCATTGAACACCATGGGGCTTTCTTTTGAGTAGACACGGTTAGGCTTGTGCTCAAAGTGTCCCGCAGTTGTGCCTACTT
Source organism: Cryptoblepharus egeriae (assembly GCA_030015325.1). Taxonomy (NCBI): domain Eukaryota; kingdom Metazoa; phylum Chordata; class Lepidosauria; order Squamata; family Scincidae; genus Cryptoblepharus; species Cryptoblepharus egeriae. Next base: position 7,169,018 of record JAREYC010000006.1, on the reverse strand, counting down.
TCCAACAAAGCTTTAATACTACTTACGAGAGTAGTATTCATTGTTTAAGAGAGTAGAGAAGGAAAGAGTCATTGATTATACCATCTTTCAGGCCTACTAAAGCAGGAAATGTCAGGATCAGTTTCCTTGTAGAGACGGGTGAAAAGGCACACAAAGTAAGCTGAAGCGAAGTGAGGGGTGCAGGAAAGCTGTGCAGAGGAAACCAAGGGAATAAGCCAGAAGGGTCTCTGCAATGGAGTCCTCACGTTAGCAATTAAAATAGCATGTTTGTTGTTAACATACTTTGAGGCATGTATTATTAGTCGAGACAGAAAGCAACACTGGAAACAAAGGTGAGCAAGGAATATGCAGGCTTCTGATGGGGCTCGCACGCTCACCTTTCTTAAAAGAGAAAGTCAAATTAATACACACAGCAAACTTTAAATGGCCCAGAGCTGTACCTTGACTTTTGCTGTTTTGCCTTTTTTTATTCCCACTTTCACTCTCCGTCTGTCTTCATTAGTCCGCTGGCACTTTGCTAGGATTAGTGAGCTAGTTTCCATGGTTTCTAATTTTCACTTTCTATCTTTCTTTGCTTAACTCATTAAATTGTTCATTACTTCACCACATTTTACAGGAGACATATTTATTGTATTAGTTACACAATGGCCAGATTAGTAAATGATAGGCAGCTTGCAATTTGAACGAATATATTCTAAGAATAGAGAGGAAATGGAAGATAAATTGACATTATCTAATAGGTGTAGCATAACCAGAAAAGAAAGTCCCTTTAAGTATTTATTCTGTGTCACTTGATATATGCACTTCAGCAACATACAGATGTATGAGGAGATGGGCTGTTGGTTTTCTCATGTATAAAGGCCCAGCATTCATGAGAACCCAAAGACTATATAGATGAGTATGGCTGCAATCCTAGATACTTTCCTGGGAGTAAGGCCTATATCCTAAAGTGAAATTAAGCCCCTTGATGCAGAGCAGTTAAGATGACTTTCCATAAGATAACACTAGAGGGAGACATAACTGCATGGACCCATAACTGCTATGTATTTTGCCCTAAGATTCATTGAACAGAATGGATTTACTTCTGAGTAGACACGATTAGGACTGTGCTCAATGTCTTATGAACGAAAAAGATGAAAAGGTCTTTAAACAAAATAGATGTGAAGAATTCCATCTGGAAGAAAAGAGTTTCACAAGCTACCCATACAACAGTTCCCTACCTTACAGGGTTGTTACTCAGACAAAAAGGATATAAAAAGTTATGTAAGCCACCTTGAGCATTTGTCTTAGCGTGGAAAAGGCAGGGTATAAATCCTTAAAAATAAAAAATAATAGAAAACCATGACTCAAAATTGCAACATTTCATTTTAACAGTGATGTAGGAATATAACAACTCCTCTCCATTCTGTTGCTGTATTGATTCTGATATATCCATTGTACAGTATTTTTAAAATGACAATATATTTTTAACTCATGGAAACATCTGCACTGGCATCCATCAGTCTCGCAAGACTATGGTATCGTGCTCAACTCTGTATGCGAAGCACAAAGGCCTGGATAGATTGATATGGAGGATAGGCTGTTACCCAAGGAGCAAATCCATGCCTCCATGCCCTCCTCCATTAGAAATGCCCCCCTCTCCAAATCCCCCCTCTCCATTAGAAATAGTATAATGGAAAGGCAGAGCCGATACGATTGGTTCCAGCTGCGTCGCAGAGCTGGTCTAAGGACAGGAGCTCACCCTCTTGTGGGGGACCCGGGTCTTGAACCCTGGCCTTCTGGTTAACAGGCATAGTGTCTTAACCACTTGGACCACACACGGAAACATAGGCTGGAGGTTTCATTGGTCTTGGTCAAGGTTTAGGATTAGGCAAGCCTTCATGTGGTCGACAGGCAAGCCTGTAATTTTCCAGAGGTGAGGGGAGCTCCACTCCCTACGCATCCAGAGGGCAATCTGGGGTTGGGAAGCTCCACACACAATGTATATGAAAGTACTTATGTACTGGTTTGAAGACCACCCTCCCTCTCTGTGTGTTATTTATGATTTATTTAAGGAATTTCTGTCCCGCCTTTCTCCGCAGTGGACCCAAGGCAGCGAACAACATGATAAAAGCACGTACGTAATTCACATAAAACCCAAATTTTTACAACACATTTAAAACACATTAAAATAACCTATTTAAAACAACCCTAAATCTTAAAAGCATCCTGGAGCAATCCACAACCCCCCACATTAATTAAAATGCTTTAGAACAGGGGTCTCCAAACCCTGGCCCAGGGGCCAAATGTGGCCCTCAGCGAGCCTCAGTGTGGCCCCTGGCAAGATCCTTTTATCAAGCCCTGGTCAAGCTTTGCAATACAGTTTTATATGTAAATTTATATAAATGTATTCAAATATGAAATGTAAATTAGTTTTCCAGCCCCTGACACAGAGTCAGAGAGATGATGTGGCCCTCCTGCCAAAACCTTGGAGGCCCTTGCTTAAGAACATAAAAGTATTTTTAGGCCCCACTGAAAACTCTGTACAGAGTCAGGATGACCAGATGCCGAACCCAAAATTTCCTGCTAAGTCCCCCACAATTCCTGTCCCCCAAACCCAAATTTCTACCTGGTTAAAATATGTAGGACACCACAAAAAAGTAGGACAAATGTAGAACATGTTAAAATAAAGCAAAAATACTCATATAGCTTACCTGTACTTAATTTCAACACTTTTTAAAATTGAAAACCTCTTAACATGCATGATTCTGACCCAGACATATAATGCCCTCAAAGCAGTCTGCAGCAACACAAAACCCGGAGGTTTGGGTACCCTGTACAGAGGGAGCAGTTCTCAATTCTAGGGGGAGTTCCAGAGCTGGGGTGGAAACACCGAGAAGGCCCTGTTCCCAACTGCCACACCCCTCACTTCCTTTAGTAGTGACACAGTCAGCATTGCCCCCTCCCCGATGACCTTAGGTTTATTTATTTATTTAGCATATGGCAAATACACGGACTTATGGTAAATCAGATGTTAATGTTCCACTGCTATGTATTTTGAGAGCCAGGAGTTCCACTTTGACGTCTGGCTGCCAGCTGTTGCCAGCTGCCAATTCTTCAATGTAGTCTGGCTGCCAATTGTTGCTCGTTGTTGAGTTCACACTTTCGTGCTATCTGGGAGTACCAGGGGTGGGCACGGGCCTACTCCCTCCAGTTTGGGAGGGGGGGTTCTTCCAAAACCCCTGCTGCTAGCGAGCCGGCAGCGGCGGGGGCCCCCCAGAACCAGTGGGACCGGTTCCTTCCTCCCCCCAGCCGGGGAGAGGCAGGCAGGAATGCTGCGCGGCCCCACCACGCTATTTCTTCCTCCCCCCTGGCAGGGGGAGGCAGGCAGGGATGCTGCGCAGCCCCACCACGCTATTTCTTCCTCCCCCCTGGCTGGGGGGGAGGCAGGCAGGGATGCTGCGCGGCCCAACCGCGCTTTTTCTTCCTCCCCCCTGGCTGGGGGGAGGCAGGCAGGGATGCTGCGCGGCCCCACCGCGCTATTTCTTCCTTCCCCCTGGCTGGGGGGAGGCAGGTATGGATGCTGCGTTGCCCCACCGCGCTCTTCCTTCCTCTCCCCAGCCAGGGGGAGGCACAGAGCTCCAGCCTATGCAGGTTTACTCTGAAGTAAGTCCCAGTATAGTCAATGGGACTTACTCCAAGGCCAGTGTGGAGAGAGCCTCAGAGCCTACCTCTCCCTCCTCTGGGGTGCCTATGTCCTCTTTTCCAGGACATCTCCTCTGGATAGCCTCTCCCCAGCCCAGTGCCAATCTCCCTGTGCCATCACACACTTAGGTGACCTTAGGTGATGGGTTGGATGGACGAAGGTGGTCCCTCAGGTACCCTGGACCCGAGCTGTAGAGAAAGTGTTAGAAAGTATTTATTAACTGATTTGAATTCATTCATTCATAAGTTCCATCACTGTTTATGAAAATTCTCCTTTTTTTGGACCTCAACACAGTGTCAGAGAGATGATATGGCTCTCCTGCCAAAAAAATTTGGACACCCCTGGACTTGTTCATGAGCAAAATGGGAGAGGCCTGCAGGGAGCTGCTTCATAGGTTCCTCTTCACCTTTGAAGAGTGACGCCTCTCTGAAAGAACTTGCACACATGGGTAATTGTTGTGAGATATATGTTGGTTTCTCCATTAAAAAGCAAACTTGGTTGGTTGATGCGAATCATTAGCTTCCTGGCAGTCCCACCACTTGTCACTTTTCTTCTTCACACCAATGATTACTTCATTTTAACCGACGTGTAGTATGGTCGGAGTCAGGTTCCATTCACACCGAGAAAGGTGTTAAAGTGCAGGCTCTTCTTTTTTAGAAAAAGAATATCTGCGTATGATGTGGGGCTGGCTGCTCAGAAGATTTTTAGAGGGCTCTGTCCTGAGCAGGGGAATGCTGATGTGTATCCTCACATGACTTAGGGTACAATCCTAATTTAAGCTGGCATAACTCACCTGGCATAAAATTCCTGGTGATGTTATGTGGCCTGCGCATGCCTGTGCACTGACCTAACCCTCCCCCCCCCCCAGGAGTGGGGCAGAAATGACATACAGCACTTTTGTGACACCCCCAGGCCAGCATATATGCTGAGACTTATTCTGGCCTAACTGGGGTTTAGGAGTGCAGCCTGAATGAAAGAAGACTCTCCTTGCGGTAAAACACAAGAAATGTACAAGTCGACCTACTGATGCTCTGGATCAACCCATATTCTCACATGACTTAATGAAAGATCCTCCTTATGGTAAAATATAGGAAATGTATTTGTGTCCGTAGAGCATAATCCTAACTGTGTCTACTCAAAAGTAAGCCCCACTGTGTTCAATGGGTCTTACTCCCAGGAAAGTGTCTTTAGGATTGCAGCCAAAGGCAATTCCTCACTCCTTTGGCTGCAATCCTAAAGACACTTTCCTGGGAGTAAGATCCATTGAACACAATAGTGCTTACTTCTTAGTAGACACAGTCAGGATTGTGGCCACTGTTAACCAGTTCCTGTACTAGATCAACCCAATGGGAGTAGCCATATGCAGCCAGCAAGTGCTTAAGAGTTCATTCATGGAACTGCGCCCTACAACACAGCAACAATCTGTTGAATTAGTGGGTGCACCTTTAATCTTCATTGGCTTCTGCTCTGGATGCTGGCCTGATATAAAATACGAGTATTTCTGCCTTTTCCTGTGTCACAATTTAGTGCTAAAATAAATATTTGTTATTTTATTTATTTGGAGCACAATCCTTATCATGTCTATGCAAAAGAAAGCCCCATTGTGTTCAATGGGTCTTACTCCCAAGAAAGTGTCTTTAGGATTGCAGCCTTATTTAATATCTACATCCTTCAGGTTCTACTACTGTAGATGGGCAGCAATGAAATGGAGCTATGAGCAAAAAAAGAAAAAAGAAAAACCAACTTAAACTTCTGCCTATAACACAGAAACTCAAGACTTGGGAATTATTTTGGTGTATTCATACAAATGGAATAATGCTATAAGTAAAAATACACATATGTCTCCAATGACCACAAGGAACCTAGAAATTTATATAACTGAGAAAAGGAATTACACAAAGAAAGCCCACTGAAGACCATTTTTGGATCCTTCATCCATAGGAAAGGAAGATCATTCCTACAAATAAATATTTGTAGAGTGGCAATTTTTCCCCAAAATCTCACTGGCATCCAACAGTTTCAAAAGACTATGGTATCATGCTCAACGCTGTATGCGAAGCATGAAGGCCTGGGTAGATTAATATGGAGGATAGGCTGTTACCCAAGCAGCAAATCCCCCCTCTCCACTCCACTGAAATAGTCCAATGGAACAGCAGAGCTGATACAATTGGTTCCAGCTGCGTTGCAGAACTGGGCTAAGGACAGGAGCTCAACCTGTCTTGTGGGGACCCGGGTCTCAAACCCTGGCCTGCTGGTTAACAGGCACAATATCTTAACCACTTGCACCATCCACAGCAGTTTTTTCCCCAAATGATTTCACAATTTATCTTCCCAAAGGGAATGAGTCCAATAATTTTAAGGTTGCAATCCCATGTACCCTTACTTGGGATTAAATACCATTAAACTAGTTTTCAAAAACTAATTTTCTTGCAGTTCCAAACAACACCATAGCTGAAATATAACCAATAACATTGTAAAACATTTTCATTTTGTTTACTATCTGAGGAAAATTCTGAGGTTTGGAGTGTTAGACATTTTCACCGAATTGTCTACAATGATTTTTGATGCTCCACTGAAATTATTTGGCATCAGCTGAATCTCATAATATACTTCAGTTGTCCTTCTGATTTCCTGAACTTACTTATTCTAACTCCTGGTGGTATAACAATGTGAAACAGTAGTTTGAGATGATGGTGAACTTGCTTCTTGAAGTGCAGGTATCATTTATCACTGGAGGGTAATTGACCATGGAGATTTCTGATCACAGGGATGCCCAACTTCTTAGCTGGTTAAGCTGTGTTCTACTTGTAAATATGACTTGCCACTCAAGCTTTGTAGACCGCACTAAACTTTGGTTGCCAATGTAGCCTTATCAATCTATCCATGAAGTGTTATGAAATAATTATTTGTGTTCCCTGACAAAATATTTCATGAAAATTCTTCTGCCTCCTCAGATTTACCACATTATAGTTTAACGTGCATATTCTAGACCACAAACAGTAATATTTTGACTTAATGTATATTGTGGCCGCCTTGGGTCCCTCCAGGATAAAGGCGGGGTAGAAATAAAGTTTATTATTTTTACTAGCGAAAAGTGTACCCATGTTGCAGGAGTAACATTTCCCCATATGCTATCCCCCATGCGCAACTTCCCCATGCACAACTTCCCCCATGCACATCAAATCCCATGCGCAACTTTTCCCCATGCACAACTTTTCCCCATGCACAACTTTCCCCAATGCACAACTTTCCCCAATGCTCAACTTTCCCCATGTGCAACTTTCCCCCATGCACAACTTCCCCCATGCAGAACATCCCCCATGCACAACTTCCCCCATGCGCAACTTTCCCACATGCGCAACATCTCCCATGAGCAACATCCCCATGAGCAACTTTCCCCCATGCACAACTTCCCCCATGCGCATCACTCCCATGTGCAATATTTCCCCATGTGCAACTTTCCCCATGCACATCACCCATGCGCAACTTCCCACCATGAGCAACTTCCCCCAGGCGAACTTTCCCCCATGCGCATCATCCCCTATGCGCAACTTTCCCCCATGCACAACTTTCCCCCATGCGCATCATCCCCCATGTGCAATTTTCCCCCATGCACAACTTCCCCCATGCACAACTTCCCCCATGACACTTCCCCCCCATGTTGGTCAGTCTCCCGAGGGTTGGCGCGTGTGCAGAGCGTCTCCTCCAGTTGGAGGAGACACACTACGCACATGCCGAATCCAGGGATCAGCGCATGCGCAGTGCGTCTCCTCCAGTTGGAGAAGACACAATACGCATGCGCCGACCCCAGGGATCGGCACATGTGCAGTGTGTCTCCTCCAGTTGGAGGAGACACACTGCGCACGCGCCAACCCTCGGGGTCAGCGCATGCGCGGTGTGTCTCTTCCAGCTGGAGGAGACGTACTGTGCATGTGCCGATCCCTGCTGGAGGAGGCGCACATCATGCGCGCCCTGTGCGTCTTCTCCAGAAGGAGGAGACGCGGGGGGGGGGGGGAAGATGGCGGCCGGCGTGAACTGGTCCGCCCTCTTTTTCCTTTCACTACCGCTGGCGGTTCGCCAGCAGCAGGGAAAAGGAAAGATCTGGTTCGGGCGAGTAGGCCCGAACTGGCATCTGCCCACCCCTGATCCTCGCCAGTGCAACCTCTTCCTCCGAACAACATTCCCACTGCACCAGGCACCGAGAACCAAATTGGCTGGATATTGGTCAGTCTCCCATGTTAAGTATAGGACAAAAACATGTTGCATCCCTTTTCAGCCCCTTAAAGGTTAAATTTCTCCACCTGGGTTCTTGGTGGGTGTTCAGGTGACAGAAGGAACTCCCAGAATTCCATGCTTCAGGCCCAGCAGTTGGGGCGGAATGTTGATGAGTCATCAATTCTCCAGTGCAAAGTATAGGGAGGAAAATGTGTTGCGCCCCTTTTCACCCCCTTCCGGTTGGAATTTCCGAAAACCAGTTCTTAGTGCACCTCCTCACGGAAGGAACACCCACCCCAAATTTCACGCTTATAGGCCCACCGGTTTTGGCAGGGCAGTGATGAGTCAGTCACTGAGTCAGTGAGTCAGTCAGTGACTTTTCTCTTATATATATATAGATTATTATATATTATAATATATATTGTATTATTATATATAATATACAAATATATAAATATATTATTATATATTAAAGTTTATTATTATTTTCAGTGAACAGTATGAGAAATCCAAGGATAGGGGGTAAAGAGACCAACTGCAGCTTTCCACATCATACTTGCATGGTGATATACCGTGACAAGTATATGAACAAACTCAGTTTCAGCTTGCAATATGTATCTGGTCTTATCTTTGATTAAGCTAGTGCCATTTTCAGGTGTGTATACATTTATTTATAACATTTTAATCACATTCTTCCAAAGAGTTCAGGGTAGTGTGCATAGTTCCCTCCTTTCGTCTTCACAAGAACTCTGTGAGGTAGGCAAGGCAGAGAGATAGTAACTAACCCAAAGACACTTAAGAAGCTTCATGGCTGAGCAGAGATTTGGACCTGGATCTTAGCCTATCACTGTAACCTCTGACTACCTCAGAGTGAGGGTGCAATCCTAACCAATTTAGACCGGCACAACTCACCCATCTCCCTGTTCCCGCAGAAGCATAGAGAAGCTGTCACATGTCTGTGCACTGTCCCAAACACTCCCATGAGTGGCGGACAAGTCCCTCATGTCATTTTTTCAACACCCAAATGCGCATCAACCCCCGATGTGCATCAACCGTCCATGAGCAACATTCCCCCATGTGCATCACCTCCCCAATGTGCATCACCCCCCATGTGCATCACCTCCCCATGTACATCATCTCCCCATGTGCATCATCAGTCCATGCACACCACCTCCCTATGCGCAACACCCCCCTTGTGCAGCACCCTCCCCAATGCAATCCCTCCCTCTGAACTACATCTCTCCCAATGAACCAGGCACTGAGCACCAAATTGGCTGGATGTTGGACAGTCTTCCATGTTAAATATAGGACAAACTGTTTCTTGGTGGATCCTTCTGTCATGGAAGTAACTTTATGCTTCTAGGCCCAGCGGTTTTGGCTGGGCATTGATGAGTGCGTCAGTGAGTGAGTGGCTTTTCAGTTGTGTGTGTGTGTGTATAGATAGATAGATAGATAGACAGACAGACAGACAGACAGACAGACAGACAGACAGACAGACAGATAGATAGATAGATAATATTATTGCCTTTAATCAGACACCTCATTTAACCTTCTATACTGACAAATAATGCCCTAAAGACTCTGTAAATAGATATATAAGTAATTTTGTACCACTCCAAAAGAGCCATTAAATGATGGTAAGAATGCTCAGAATCAGATTGCCTGTTAAAATCTGGATCTGGAAGAACAGTTGTGCTTATTGACTTGGTATATGGTGCAAAATTCAAAACTGTTGAGTAATGTTGAGCTTTTCTTACATGCCCTTCGCTTTAGCTGCTGACAGATACAGGACACCACAATCCATTACACAGATCATTGATCCAATATGCTGTGACAGCTCCTGTTTGTCTCTTTCATTGGGATAGCAAAACATTCATAAATATCAAGGGGCCAAGAGGTGATGATGTCACTGAAGGTGTTCAGAGAGATGTTAGCATCTCTCTGGAGTTCCTTGGAATTTGTTCCTTTGTACATTTGGTAAGTTTACCATCACAGTAGGTTTCTTTGCACTGGTACTGTATGGTATCATTCAGTTGAGTAGGGATCATTTGGTTCATTCTCTTTTAGTGTATTAGAGGAGAATGAGGAGGACTAACTCCTCCTCCTTCTCCTTCCCAAACCTATGTCTGCCCTCACCTCCAGTCTTTTAATGATTCCATTCAGTGCAACTTGCAATAAAGAAACAAAGTAGATCCTACAAGACTTAGGGTGCAAACCTAACCTAGGCTGGCCTGACTCACTAGTCTTCCTGTTCTCGTGGCTAGTCTGTGCATGTCTGTGCACTGGCCCAGTCCTCCCTCAGGAGTGGCATAGAATTGTCTTATGCAGTGGTGGGCACCAGCAGGTTCGCACCTACTCTATAGAACCGGTTCTTAACAAGAGATAGTACATATAAAGTTTAAAAATAGCCATTTAAAAGTGGCTGCCAGATGGACAGAGAACTGGTTCTTAATTTCTTTGAAGCCCATCACTGGTCTTATGGCACTTTTGTGATACCCCCAGGTGTCACCCCGAGGACTTATGCCAGGGCTTAGACCAGACTACCTAGAGGTTAGGATTATAGCCTAAAATCCCTATCCCGCATTTCAATGGCAGTGCATGAAAGAAAGCTTCCTCACCAGACTTCACTTGCTAGATTGGAGCAAATCTATATATATAAAATTGAAAAGTCACTGACTGACTGACTGACTCACTCACTCACTCACTCACTCATCAACGCCCAGCCAAAACCACTGGACCTACAAGCATGAAATTTGGAGAGAGTGTCCCATCTGTGATAGAGGCACCCACTAAGAATTGGTTTTCTGAAACTCCAACTGGAAGTGGGTGAAAAGGGGTGCATTGTGTTTTTGTCCCCATACTCTATATTGAAGAATTCCTGAGGGATACTCTGCCCCAAACCCTGGACCTAGAAGCATGAAATTTGGGGAGGGTGTTCCTTATGTGACATCAACACCCACCAAGAACCAGTGTTGAAAAATTTAATGCTTAAGGGAGTGAAAAGGGGTGCAAAGTGTTTTTGTCCAATACTTAACATTGAAGACTGACTAAACAACATCCAGCGGAAGCACTGGGAGGGAGGGTGCACAGGGGGGGATGGTGCACATGGGAGGATGGTGCATATGGTGTATGGTGCACATGGGGTGATGCACATGGGAGGTGTTGCACAATGGGGGATGGTGTGCCTGGGGGTGGTGCACATGGGGTGGTCACATGGGGGATGGTGCGCATAGGGAGATGTACAGGGGCATTGCACATTGGGAGTTGTTGCGCGTGGGGGGATGGTACACACAAGGGAGTGGTACGCATGGAGGTAGTTCGCATGGGGTTGGTGTGCATGGGAAGATGGTGTGCATGGGGGACGGTTCTCATGGGACAATGTGCATGGGATGGTGGTGTGGATGGGGGTAGAGATGGTCATGGGATGGAGATGCGCATGGGTCAGTGGTGCACATGGGGAGATGTTGTACAGGGGGTGTTGCGTATTGGGTTTTTGCACATGGAGTGGTGTGCATGGGGTGGTGGTGCGCATGAGGAGATGGTGTATGCGGGTTGTTTGTACGGGGGGATGGTGTGCAAGGGGTATGTTGTATGGAAGGTGTTTTGCATGAGAAATGGTGTGCATGGGGGACTGTGCATGGAGGAATGGTGCATATGGGGGATGATGTGCATGCAAGGGTGTTGCACATGTGATGATGTGCATGGGAGAGTGGTGCATGGGAGGACGGTGTACATGGGGGGCGGTGTGCATTGGAGGGGCGGTTTGCATTAGGGTGTTGCACATGGGAGGGTTGATGTGCAGGGGGGTTGATGCACATGTGGGGGCGATGTGCAAGGGGGGTGCACCCCCATGTGCACATGTGCACATTAGGGGATGATGTGCATGTGAGGGTGTTGCACATGGGGGACTGTTGCGCATGGGGGGCTATGCGCAAGGGGGATGATGTGCAAGGGGGTTGATGCAGTGATGGGCTTCAAAGAAATTAAGAACCGGTTCTCTGTCCATCTGGCAGCCACTTTTAAATGGCTATTTTTAAACTTTATATGTACTATCTCTTGTTAAGAACCGGTTCTATAGAGTAGGTGCGAACCTGCTGGTGCCCACCACTGGGTTGATGCACATGGGGTTGTTGCGCAGTGGAGGGATGGTATATGATGGGAATTTTACTCCCACACCGTGGGTATATTTTTGCTAGTAAGAAGAGAAAATATGTGTGAAGATTCATGACAGGGCAAAAAAATGCAATAGTGCCTAGAACAGCTGCACATTGCACAATAGAGCTGCAAACCATGTTGTCTCACTACTTCAGAAAACACAATGATACTAATGTCTTTTCCTTTGTAACCTAAGGAGTATTTTTGTTGTTGTTTCATTGTCATGTGCTAAATTACATGTAATTATCCCAGCTTACTCTCAAAAGACTTATCAAAGGATGAATAGGAACAATTAACATAACAACAGACACATTAACCCATTGGAGAAGCAAAGGTTTGGCTTGCAAGCACCTGTTTGTAGTTTTTATAAGATAAGCATATTGCTCTGTTTGTTTAGCAGCCAAACTAGTCACATTGAGGGAGGTGGCGGCTGCTGATTCTTCAGCCAGCAATCTGCTGGGCTGAGATATTTCATGGCAAAACATTGGTGAATCAGTAGAAGCTCTGCAGAAATAGGCTTCTGAGCCATCAAAGATGAACATCTACAAGGTGTGTCATGCACTAATGTCCATGCGCTAATTGTGCTACATGTATTATAATATAATCATATACTGTATTTAACACATATTGATACTATGGGCACAAAAACATATAACCTACCCAGTCAAATTAATTAATTAAGGGATGGATGGATTCGTTAAGGTCCCGGTCCTATCCAACTTTTCAGTGCCGAGGCATCTGCAGTGCACTCCCAACAAAAGGTACTACACTTCTTGAGGTTTCTTGGTATGCTCCCCCTTACAAAATGAAATGTGCACTATGTTGGCATGTCAGCCTTCCTGTAAATTAGCAGATTGGGTCATATTCTAATGAGCTGGAATTGTATTAATTAATATTAGAATTGTATTAATGAATTTATTGTATTAATACTGATAATATTTAATTAAATAATTTTATCACATGGGAGTATCAAAAAATTTATGGATTCCAGGTGTCAAATGATTTAGCTATGCCACAGGCTCTGGTTCAAGGGTTATCCATGATTGCTCCCTATAAGATCTGCGGGCAACTACCAGTGTGTATGCTGGTGTGGTTTCCCACATTTCTTCAAGTGACGTCACCTAAATGTCCATGTGTTTAAGATTTTCTACGGGGAAGCATGTATGAAGTATAGGTAATTAAAATGTTTGCACATTTATAATACACCCTTTAGCTCCAAATAAAGTATTATACAGTAATCTATATAAAAAGTTTTAACAGCTTTATCAGTCCCCATCCAAAAGTTACCCAGGTTTTTCCCTGCTTAGCATTCGTCAGTAGCCCCTTTGCTCAACCATCAGACCATGCATGCTGCATCCCTGAGGATAATGATGGCCAATGTATATTAAGTTATTATTTGTACAGCATCATCTATGTACACAATGCTTAAAGAGAGAATAAGACGATGCCCATGCTCCATGGAGCTTTCACTATAGAAAGAAACATAACAGAGAACGTGAGGGAAAATGAAGCTGAGATTAAAAGAGGAAAAAATATTATCTTTTCAGTTGCAGTGGGATGTAGGGAACAATAGACTTCACTAAACATTAGTTGAAGAACATCAGTTTCTGGTCGATATTATATCCCATAGATTATATGTTTTCAACCCAGGGGATGCAGGGAAAAATATAGCTTGAATCATGAATCTTGCCCATGGTATTCAGGTAAGATTTGGGGCAGATTCTGGTCCACACAGCTACCAGAAAAGGAATTATTGAAGTGTATGGGGACCAACGAAGAGCAGAATTGGATCCCCACAAAATAGGCCTGTAGATTATTTCATTAAATATTGTTTATTCTTCCATGTGAAACGCACCACAGTGGCTTTTGATGCAGATTGTATAAAGGGGCTCAGCTTTAGAAAAGGAGATGTTTGTTAATAGAAAAAAGAAAGCATGGAGAAATCAATCGATCATGAAACCTTATAAAAGAGTAACATAAAAATGAAATTGCAATCTATGGAAAAATTGAAAGCATTAAAAATCTAGCCAGGAAAATATGATATAATGTTATTGTTCATGGCAATTTTGCTTTCAGATGTTGGTTTTAAAACAGATACAAAAAATGAATTTGAAGAAATGTCTTTCCAAACCAAAGAGCCACATTTTGCAGATCATTCACTATATTTTCTGATTTTGAAACACTGCAAAGAAAGTGCCTGCCAGTAAATTTTCTGGTGGCATTTTACTTCGTATTTATTTATTTAGATTAAGATAATTCATTTAGTTTTTATTTGGATTAAAATATATTTAAGCCCTGTTCCCAAAGTCAAACAACTCCAGCTGATGACATATTTCGTGTTAGCCCTTTGTTTTCCTCCTTTCTGCTCTTTTTAATCTGTGTCGAAATGAACAATAATGTCACAATAATGTGATTGTCAAGCCTCAGTTCATGATAAGAAGATGAATGAGGAGTTTGACAGAAAGCATTTTAAATATTAACAAACTATTACCAGAGTGCTACTGTGGAGTGGAATGGCAAACCCAATTATCCAACAGGAGTTAGACTACCACAGCCGCATTAAAAAATAAAGTTCAGAGATAAAGAGTGCAATCCTAAGAAACTTAGGCTGACCTAACTCATCTGGCCTATCTTTCCATGATGGTGTGGGGAGGTCAGTGACATATCCCTGTACATTGGCCTAACCTCCCCAGGAGTAGGGCAGAATGTCTTTCTGCACTTTGGAGACACCCCCAGGTCACCAAAGGACTTAAGATCTTTTGGGGCTTAAGATCCTGGGGCTTGAGATCCTTTATATCAGTGCAAAAGCCAAGCTGCTGTTGTGCAGTTTCAGGTTCAGATTTTCAGAGGTAGCAGCATACATAGCAGCGGCTCCAGAGGCTTCCATCAGTGCTGGTAAGTTGACAGCAGAGGTGGGCTGTGGCTGGAGAGGGGAATGTAATGAAGCATGTTGGGGAGGAAATGGGGAGCATGTCTGGGGAGGGAGAAAGTGGGTCCAGCAGCAGTGGTTGCACTTGGATCCTATCTGTGAAATAACTCTAAGCTATCTGCTCTCCTCGGACTTAGGCCAGTAAAATGGTTAGTTAGATTTGAGATCTATAGGCAATTGGGCAGCCTATCAGGAGGTATATTTTTATTTACCTCCTGCTGCGAAGTGTCACATATCTCTCTCTCTCTCTCTCTCTCTCTCTCTCTCTCTCTCTCTCTCTCTCTCACACACACACACACAACACACACACACAACACACACACACACACAATATAGCAAGTGGGCAGAGGGTAGGATATAGTGAGTTTATTACTATAAACTGGAGAATTATTGGAATCAGATTTACTGCTTACCCACGGTTTTTGTCCTTTCCCTTTCCAGGCCATCAACGAGACATCAAAACAAGGAACAGCAAATGGCAGGGAGCCCTCTGAGATCCATCAACACATGGCCACTTCATAACCTTGTTCTCAATCTCGTCCCTTTCCTCACTCTCAAAGTCATTCATTGATTTGGCATGTTGGGATTTTCAGCAGTTATGTTTTTCACCGATTCTCAACATAATCCTCTTGTGAGATTTCATTCACAAAGATCCTACTGCATTGTGAAAAAAAAAAATTCATAAAAGAGAAGTTGGTATTCTTGTTTGGGGGTGCAAGAAATCTTAATCATGGAACAAAATGGAAGAAGGTGGGAGAAGGAGATCTCCAGGGTGGAGCCAGAGGAGGAATCAGCAGGCCGCATTGCAGGAGAGGTGTTGTTTATAACAAACAATAAGATAGGAAGCAAGCTGGCCAGGCGAGAGTGCATTATTGCATTACAGTGAACCCAGCTAAGTGAATATTTGACACCGGATAAATCTCTTAATAAAATTACTGCACTCCAGTCCCCGACACACTCTGCATATGTAATAAAACTCTTTAAAATGAATAGCTGATAAGGAAATGAACCTTTTCACTGAATGAATAAACACACGTGCACGCAGCCACACAAACAAATACCAAATGGTAAAACATACTCCTGGTGATTATCAGAGTGTTAAAATAATAACCCTATGAAAGAAATAAATCTGCCCTGCAGCAAATTACGTCTCTGCTATACTTATGTTGAAACCTTTCCCAAACACCTGATAAAGGAATAAACCTGTTAAAGGAATAAATTGGCCACACACTGAGGTTATCCTCAGATTTACACTGGACTGCAATGATAAACCTTCTTTTTCATTAGTCCAATAGATCATAGGATTTACAGTACTTACAAATGCTTCAGCATTAAATGTAAGCAGAAGTGTGTGCGAGTGTCTGCATGCATTTGGGTCCAGGCAGAGTCGATAAGGAGATAGCATATTGCTTCACAAAATATCTGCCAGGAAATGTTAGCAGAATAACTGAACAAGTGATGGGTTCATCTTGAAAATCCCACAACCAACCACAACTTCCAGAAGGCAAGCGGGTTGCAATTTTCTAGGCCGCTGAATCTCAAACTGATGGAATACAGATTTACAGACTTGCACCTTGGTTAGACAACTCCACATTTTAGTCCTAATCAATAGCATTGAGAAAACAGCCTTACCCTACAATCCAGAGTAACTACAGGAGCACACAAGAGACATTACATGTACCTGTAGTTACTGCACCACCTATTGTAAACCTATGGGAAATTCATATTGCAATCTAGAGCAAATTGTTCTTATACCGGAGCAAGGACTCCCCGTAGTTACTCTGGATTTTGCCTTTAGAGGGTGTTGCAAATAGCATGACAATAGGCATTTCAAAACTCTCCGAACCTTTCAACTGTTTGTATATGTTGTCAAATTTAACACCAGTGTTACGCTTTGGGTTAACATAATTCCTGACATCGTCATTTTCATACGTTCATATCTTTGTGCAATGGTGACATAGAACTGCACATTAAGGGCCCAATCCAAAGTTACCCAGTACTCAGTCCTAGTGCCAGCAGCACCAAATGTGGTGTAAACAGATTTCTGCTGTAAAATATGCATCCAATGCAGTCATGGGCTGAGACCGGTTCTGACCGGCTCTCCCGATCTGGTAGCTCCAGTGAGTCCGATGGTACCGATCCGGTAGCTGAGCCATTTGGCCACAACTGGCCGAACCGGTTCGGGGGGCACTGGGAGCTTCAGCGGCCGCCATTTTGAATCTCTCGCGCTGCAAGATGTACTTATCCCTCTCCCTCCCTGCCTTGCTGTTTCTGATTGGCTGGGAGGCCAGAGAAGGCAGGGAGGGGAGGAGCCGCCCCCTCAGTAACGCGTGGGCGCCTGCAAGCAGCTGCCTACCTGCCCGCTTGCTTGCTCTGCCCAGCATGCTCCTCCGGAGCTCCCTGCTGGGCTCAGCATGGTCCAGGAGGGGGAAGAGAGGCTGCCAGGGTCAGGGCTGCAGGAGCCTCCGGCGCTCCCAGCTGCTGCGGAGGGAGCCAGGTCTGAGGGGGCTTCTCCACCAGGTCCAAGCCTATGCATGCTTACTCTGAAGTAAGCCCCACTAAAGGCAGTGGGGCTTACTCTACTGAAGCAGGGAGGGGGAGGACCCATCCCCTCACTACAGAGCTGGGCGCCAGGCGAGATGGGGGCTTGTCCTCCTCATGAGGTGGCTTCTTTAGTAATCAGGGCAATTTGCCCTCCCTGCGCCCTCCCCACTCACAGACTCCCCTCAGCCAAGTCCAAAGTCCAGCACCTGTTCTCCCCGCTCCTGGATCTAAGCGCTGTGCTTAGCATGGAAAGCCTTGCAGAGGGGAGAAAAACTACAGTTCCCCCGAGTCCTTGTGCTTAGAGATTCATGGGAACTATAATTTTTTCCCTCTGTAAGGTTTTCCATGCAACTCCTGTTGCTTGCTTGCTTTCATGGGACTTACTTCTGAGTAGACCTGCTTAGGATGAGGCTCTGAGGCTGAAGTCCTCTCCACACTGGCCTGGGAGTAAGTCCCATTGACTTTCATGGGACTTACTTCTGAGTAGACCTGCTCAGGATGAGGCTCTGAGGAGACCTCTTGGGCAAAGCAACGTGTGTGTGTGTGTGTGTGTGTGTGTGTTAGTTACTCCTGAGGAGACCACTTGGGCAAAGCAATGAGTGAGTGTATTACTCCTGTGTGTGTTTTCCTCAGAGCCTCATCCTAAGCAGGTCTACTCAGAAGTAAGTTCCATGAAAGTCAATGAGACTTACTTCCAGGCCAGTGTGGAGGGGACTTCAGCTTCAGAGCCCCATCCTAAGGTCTACTCAGAAGTAAGTCCCAGTATAGTCAATGGGACTTACTCCCAGGAAAGTGTGGAGAGGGTTGCAGCCTCAGAGCCCCATCCTAAGCAGGTCTACTCTGAAGTAAGTCCCATGAAAGTCAATGGGACTTACTCCCAGGACAGTGTGGAGAGGATTGCAGTCTCAGAGCCCCATCCTAAGCAGGTCTACTCAGAAGTAAGTCCCATGAAAGTCAATGGGACTTACTTCCAGGCCAGTGTGGAGAGGATTTCAGCTTCACAGCCCCATCCTAAGCAGGTCTACTCAGAAGTAAGTCCCAGTGTAGTCAATGGGACTTACTTCCAGGAAAGTGTGGAGAGGATTGCAACCTCAGAGACCCATCCTAAGCAGGTCTACTCTGAAGTAAGTCCCAGTGTAGTCAATGGGACTTACTCCCAGGACAGTGTGGAGAGGATTGCAGTCTCAGAGCCCCATCCTAAACAGGTCTACTCAGAAGTAAGTCCCATGAAAGTCAATGGGACTTACTTCCAGGCCAGTGTGGAGAGGACTTCAGCTTCAGAGCCCCATCCTAAGCAGGTCTACTCAGAAGTAAGTCCCATGAAAGACAATGGGACTTACTTCCAGGCCAGTGTGGCGAGGACTTAAGCTTCAGAGCCCCATCCTAAGCAGGTCTACTCAGAAGTAAGTCCCATGGAAGTCAATGGGACTTACTTCCAGGCCAGTGTGAAGGAAGGATCTTCAGCCTCAGAGCACCATCCTATGCAGGTCTACTCAGAGGTAAGCCACATGCTTAAATTTTTTAAATTTTTATATGTTTTTTAAATTTTTTAAATTTTAAAAAAATTATCCCTGGCCCTGCCCCTGGCCCCACCCCTGACCTCGGCCCCGCCCCCTGACCTTGCCTGGCTCCGCCCACTTCCAGAGAACCGGTTGTTGGAGCCAGGCCTGCCCATCACTGATCCAATGGTATATAACATGATGGGGATATGAACTCCCACGGTCATAACCGTGATATTGTTATTTTGGGGACCCAAAAGAAGACATGGTATCACCTAAAGTAATTGAAACCCCTAGACTGAGGTGCAGCCTTTGGAGGGACAGGGGAATGAGGGAATGGGGAAGGAATGGGGGAAGATGGGTTGGACTGAAGCTATCCATCTCAGTGATGTTGACAAGAAATAGTTTCTTTTATGTAAGTCAATAAGTACTATTGTGTCAATGAGAGGTTTGGAACAGCTGGCTCAAGGCTTGTATGCATGTCACTCATCTGGTGGCCGAGACATCCCGTAATGATTCAAATGTGTGAATAGACCATTACAGATGAGATATTGCAACACACATTATCACCTCACATCAGCACAGATATTGTGACAACGTGCTGCTGGGAATCAGTTCACTCCTACTGAAAGTTCTTCTCCGGTAGAATTAATATTTATTGCAAATTCGCAGAATATTTGTTTGTTTGTTTATACTCCGCCTTTTTCGGGCCATAGATGACTCAAGGTGGCCAACAAAAAACAAAAAAATTCAATAAAACAATTAAAAGCATTAAAAACAATAACAATAACCCCCCAACCTCTGTCTCAATCAAAAAGATTTTTTTTAATAGAAAGTGTTTAGGCTCTACCTTAAGCTCTGCATCAAGGGAGCTTTCCTAAATTCTAGGGGGAGGGAGTTCCAAAGCCGGGGTGCCACCACTGAGAAGGTCCTATTCCTGGCAGCCACACCTTTCAACTCCCTTGGTGACGGCACAGTCAGTAGGGCCCCCTCTGATGACCTTAGGTGATGGGCAGATTGTATGGAAGAAGGAAAACCCTCAGATACCCTGGACCCAAGCCATTTAGTGCTTTAAAGGTCAGGACCAGCGTTTTGAATTCAGCCTGGAAATGAATGGGCAGCCAGTGTAGCTGCTGAAGCAGTGGCCGGTCACATCAAGGTCCGCTGTTATTTTTGAAAATGATTAATTCAATTTAGATTATGTTATGTTAACAAATAAGATTTGTCAAATATCCCTAATTTTTATTCCAATTTACATCACTAACTGGATGTCTAATCACCCTAACAGAGCACATTATTTTGGTAAATCAACCACTTAAAAATATACTTTGTTGATTTTGAACATTAGCAAAAGAATTGCCTACTTCAACTTCTAGTATGTTGGTTCATCTCCTAACACCGTTGATTAAAAATCTGACCACCTCTGTATGTTGCCATATGTTCCAAAAAACAGTGATAGTCCCGATTTTGGGGGATTGTGTTCACATACTGGCAAGTGTGGCAGAGGGTCCTGTTCGGATTACGTGCAAGAGAATTATGGCAACCCTACCAATAGGCAAGTCATTGGGTTATGAAAACAAGGGTTACGAAGGATAGCTGTCGTCCTACAGTTAGTGAAAGCGACAGAGAAAAATCAAAACGTCTATTCTACATATCAACAAAACTTCATATAAACATAACTAGGTTCTGTGCTAGATGCCTGGCCGCAAGAAATCCACCAAAAAGTCCACAGGCAGCATTTTTTTTTTTGTGGGATGTGGTATTCGTGGTCCTATCTATCATGTTATCATGGCTAAAGGATCATTCTTCTTAATGGTTCTTGGCATAACTAAGGCAGGATAACTATGTCTGCATGAGAAGAGAGGGGACAAAGAATCATGTAAAGACAAACTGAGATAAAATGCAACATTCAATGAATAAGTAAGTTCATTATACTCTACAGCGTGATAAGACCCCCAAGCCTCGTTGCAGCATTAAGAGACAGTTGCTGCATTATTGAAAATTACAAGGTTGAAGCACTCCAGTTTCTGTCCTTATATTTCTGGAGTGGGAGATGTTAATTATTTTTATAGATCAAAGTGTAGAAGGACGAGGATATAAGAATATCTTGTCACTGGGTCTAAAGATGTGGCAAAGGGGAAAGTGCCCCATTTAAAGAAAATTATTATTTTAAAAAATACTTAAAATTATAGATTGGTTTTTTGACCTACATCCATCATTTTAACTCGTAGAGATGTCTCTCACCCTGCGTTCATAAACCATGACTCTTATTTTTCATAGGGCTGGAATTACAAGCCAGCTAACTTGCATCTTCCCAGTACCGTTCTATCTGTACTTTGAAGTAAAAATCTACATAAATGAAGAGGTTAATGGAAACGTGCATGTTTTTATTACTATTAAAGAACATCGACAAGCTGCATACACACATTTTAAGCAGCCTGTGGTACAATCACTAACCATGAAGTATATTCAGCAATCTCTCTCTTTTTTTCCAATTGCCCACCGCAGCCTATATTACAAATACATAAATCATAATGTTTCAACAAAAGCAAAATTTAATTTTCTCCTTTCAACTGTTATCTGGGCCGGGTGGTATATGGCAGGCTGCGGCCGAGTCATTTATTACACTTGCTGAATGGATAATGGCAGGGAGAGTCTATTATACCCAGCTTTGTTAGAGCTTTGAATGTGCTACTGAAACCTGTGGCAGTCTAAATCTCTTTACATCTGTAATAGATACACAGCACTCTATTATTTCATGCCAGAGCAAAATTAAATAGTTGTGTGTATTGGGAGAGGGAGGGGGCAGGCAGAGAGAGAGAGTGAGAGCGTGAACAGGAAAGGCATTTTACTGAAAACACTTTCAAGGAAATGATCTCTCCAGAACTCATTTCTGTGCCTCGAACACATTTTGTTTTTGCTCTTGAAAAAGCACCAACAGCATTTCTTTTCAGCATGCCCAGGACAGGCGGTCTTTGCTCTACTTCCCATCTCGGGCTTCTGTACGCCAGTTTGCCAAATGCAATCTGTCGGAAATGGGCAATTCTGTAAACATGCAAATTCAATATATATCAGGATTGTCAAATCTTTTGGCAATAAAGGGTAATAAAATCTTATTTATAATATTTCCGCAGTTCTATATTATCTACTTTGGAAGACTCAGATATCCAGTATAAAGAAACTCAGCTTCTGCTAACTGAGCAAAGAGACATCCTTAAAAGTGATTGTCCTTTTACATTTAGTTGAGAGAGAGAGCGCAATGGTTTTTCAACTCAGTTTATTAACAGTATTTATATTAATAACAGTATAGTATCTTTCTAGAGACCATTTGATGGAGTGTCATCTGCATCTTTTTTGTTTGTGAGACTTTTGACGGGACCATTTATTTAGGTATGTAAAGTGTTATGTGAACTTTTTTGTTGAAAAATAATATATAAATAGTCAAGAAGATTTAGGGTGCAATCCTAGGCTGGCACAATTCATTGGTCATCCCATGTTCATGGTGATGTAGGGAGGCAAGTGCATGTCTGTGCACTGGCCTAAGAGCAGGAGTGGCGCAGAAGTGCCTTACAGAACTTTTCTGACATCCCCAGGCCAGCACAGGACCTGCACTTGGGCTTATGCCAGCCTAACTGGGAGTTGGGATTGCAGCCTTGTGTGTTCTATCACATAAAGGTTGCACACAACATCAGTCACACCAAACTGATGTTCCACTACTCTGTGGGTCACACTGAAGAGCATGCTTCATAATTCACATTTTTGTCAGATTGACTCCTAGGACTGCAAAAACTGGGGCTTCACCACCTAGAACAAAACTAGACATTGAACACAAATACTTCTAACATTATCCCAATTTTGAAAACTGAAAAGCAGCTCAGGAGAACAATTAATGTGGGAGGAGTACTTAACCATTTTACCCCCTAGCACAAGAAGCTGGAGGTAAACCATACCAAGGAGAGGGGGTAATATTTGCACCACCCAAGCCCGGAGGAGCAGATTTCCATGCCACATTGGGTGAAGGAACAGCCCATCTAGCATCCCTTGGGTCCAAACACAGGTGGTGGTTTCCTGGAAGCAACTTGACAATGTCATCAAATCACCACCAAACCACTTCTAGGTGCCATGCTCTACACCTGCACTCCAGCTGCAGTGGGCCCAGATCCACCACTGCTTGGCATGGTAAAGGGATGTCACAGGGGCAGGGTGACCAGATGCCAAACCCAAAATTCCTGAACCCCAAGGCCAAAATTCCTACCCGCTTAAAAAAAATTGCCAAAAAATGTATTTTTTTGTTTTTATAGTTTTAGTATTTGGCCATAACTTTTGATAAGAAGGAAATATCTCAAAACTGATTTTTGTATTGGATTCTGCTCTTCAATACGAATCCAACGACATATGGCATGATGGGGTACTGTGCACTATCGCGAAGATTCAAAAAGAAGCCAAAATGTAGGACACCCGGATAGGAGGCTAAAAATCTGGACAAATCCGGGTTTTTCCGGACAAATTTTCTGGACAAATCTGTGCAAGGTCATATGGTCACCCTACACAGGGCTGCACATGTCAGTTAAACCATTGATTTTACCCCTTTTCCATTCAAACCTTTCTCCCAACTTTCTTCCCCCACCATCACACAGAAAGAGAAGTAACAATATACAAGTTCTTCTTGTAGTGTCCCCAGCAAGAGAAAAGGCAAATGAAGGTGAAGGGATGATTAGAAAGATGGAACAGGTTAAACAGTTTCTCCACACCACTAATCTGCTCCTGACTAAAGTCTCCTTAGCTGCTTCTTCAGTAAAATCCATTGCAACGTTCTCCTGATGATTTGAAAAAAACAGTGATAGTCTAAGGGAGCAATCCAGAGTAACTACGGGAGCTCTTACGTCAATGTAAGAACAATTTACTCTGGATTGCAATATGAATTTACCATAGGTCTTCACTAGGTTTGCCATAACTACGTCGACGTAAATGTCTCTTACGTGCTCCCGTAGTTACTCTGGATTGTAGGGTTAGTGAATTAAGATAGACAGCCTTAATTGATGAATTAAGACAGCCTAAGGCTTCAATCCTAAAGACATATTCCTGGGATGATCCAGTGGTGGGCTTCAGGGGGTTCTCACAGGTTCTATAGAACCCTTTGCTAATGAGAGCCTGGTTCTGAGAACCGGTTACTAATGAGACATAGAACCTGTTGTTAATTTATTTGAATCCCACCATTGAAAGACCCATTGAACAAAATGTGGCTTACTTTTGAGTACACATGGTTAGGATTGTGCTCTATGATAATGTTCTTAAGGGAGATGAAATCCTGACTTGGGTTCCAGGGTGTCCAACTATATTTCAGTGATATTACTTAGCATTTCTGAATGTGCTGAGTGCTCAAGTCTTGGTGTGGTCTTGTAAACAAGTAAGGTTTGTTTTGTCATCCATATATTGCAGCTGAGGAGCTAAGGCTGTGATGAAATGACTAGCGTAAGGCCACTGAATGAGGCTGCAATCCTATCCGCACTTTCCTGGGAGTAAGCTCCGTTGACTATAATAGGATTGCATTCTGAGTAGACAGACATAAGATTGGGCTCTGAGACTGTGGCCAAGGGAGTTTTCCAACTATGCAGGTCCTCAGTGATGGGATTCAAAGAAATTAACAACCGGTTCTATGCCTATCTGGCAGCCACTTTTAAATGGCTAGCTTTAAACTTTATGTGTCCTATCTCTTGTTAACAACCGGTTCTATAGAGCAGGTACGAACCTGCTGTAGCCCACCACTGCAGGTCCTGAGCTAGAGCCATTGACACCAGCTATCTGGTGCTGCCCAATGTGACCTTTTGTAGAAGAAATTCATATCAGAAACAGTACACAAACCTGCAAAATATACTTCCCAGAGGCAATAGTGGGATGAGGAAGCATGTCATGAATAACAGTCCTCTTTCTGTCTGCCTTTGAACCTCTGAATCTGGCCTAAAATTTATGTGTAACACCCATTTGGATATACTAATATCAGATATGCTCAGACACTTCAGACCAGGACTCCCTTTCAAATGTAAAAATCTGTTCAGGATCCCTGTCAAACTTACCAGGATGAGACATCACTGTGATACAAGAGCGCTTCCATGTCTATGCAGAAGTAAGCACCATAGTGTTCAATGAGACTTACTCCCAGGACAGTCCACTACCGGATTGCAAGATGCCAGATCCCACCTTCCCCCCCCCCCCCCCAAGGTTGCAACCCTCCAGAGGATCCGGACTCCCACTTGGAGAACTACTTTTCTAATTGTTATATAATTGTTACACAATGTTACCTTCCTTGAAATAATACCTATGAGTGAGAGTGGAATAGTATCATAATGATAAAATAAGGTTGGGAATGAAGAATTTGCTGCTAATGATTAAGAAGGAAAGTGGCAACATTTCTTTTTCATTTGAAGCTGCAGTCCTAACCCTTGGTTAGGTTGGCACAAATCATGGCAAATGTTCTGTGCTGGCCTGGAGGTATCACAAGCGTGCCATAAGGCACTTCTGCACCATGCCTAGAGAGGGGGTTAGGCTAGTGCACAAACATATGCCAACCACACCATCACAGGAATGAGGAAATGGGCAAATTATGCTGTCCTACATTGGTTAGGATTGGTTAGGGTATGAAGAATTCTCTTTGGAGATGCAAATTGACTTCTTCTTGAAGCCTTCATTGACTGGTGGCTACAGCCCACTTGCTATGCTGATAACAAATGCCTCCCAGAAGCAAGTGACTGGAAATTAACTTCTGATCACTTTTGAGAAGTGTTCTGGGAAGGTCTCAGGGAGCTTCCATGAAGTTTTGCAAGAGCAGCTGCAGCACTGAGCAGGATATTGCAAGCTGCCACCTATTGGGTTGCAACACTTACATTGGACAGTGACTCACAGTTTGTGAAATACTGCATTAAAATATATCTCCTAGCTTCCTCGCTACCTGCCTCATCATCTTTGCACCGTTTTTCTGATGCACCACAACAATGCACTCATGTTCCCTTTGGGAAATGCGACACTGTTGCCATAGACTTAACAGTCGATATGGCCTGTTAAGCCTGTACAATTTGCAAAAGATAAAACACTAAAGATAATATTCTAGCCCCAAAGTTCTCAACCCTCAAATGGAATTAAACATCTTCCACAGAAGGCAACTGAAATTGTCAATGCAAGCTGAGGATACAAAGTCAGTCCGTTGCAGAAGGTCTTCTTCAAAATGCCAAATGACAAGCAAGTCAGGGATAGAAAAACAAGTCTGTCGGAAGCCCCAGACATCTTGTTATGTGCCCCAATAAATAAGTGTTTATCCTTTCGCTCTCTTTAACTCTATTATCAAGCCATAATTCTCTTCCTGCCTCGCTTGTAATAGCATTGTCTGTCTCGCACACTGATAACACGAAGTGAGTCTCCCATTCTCCCTCCCCACCAAATCTTTCACCAATCTTTTAAGTAAAAGGGTTGAAATGGTTCCTGGGTGAGGATGGAGTCCTCTGTGGCTGCTCAGTTTTTAAAAGCCACCTTATCTATGCACAAGGAAAGGAAAGGCTCTTCACTGAAAGTGTCACTTTTGTTATCACGTACATAATACTTTCCCCACCACACCGTACAAGCTGATTGATTCAGTGCGCAGATAGTGGCATTACCTGCCCTCCAGAGACACCAAAGTTCTCCACATATCCAAATATGCTTTTTGTCAGTACTATATTTTTATTTCTTGGTCACAGAAATGCAAGTCTGGGGATAATGTGCAACCCACAGGCTTTTCGGAAACCAAACCATTCGTCCTGCTGGGTGCACAAAAATGTTCTCAGGAAATGAAAAACATTTCTCAGGAAAGGTTTTTCTAAATGTATAGGGAACTGATCACTGGAAAGACCTGATACAACTACTTTGAGATGCAGTGAAACCACAGGCTAGTATATTGGTATCAAGACTTACTCGATAAACACACAGCCAAGTAAGAGCACAATCCCAACTATGTCTACTCAAAAGTAAGCTCCATTGTGATTAATGGGTCTTACTCTCAGGAAAGTGTCATTAGGATTGCAGTCTAAGTCTCTTGCCACAGGTGTCCAACTTTTTTGGCATGCAGGCCACACCATCTTTCTGATACTGTCCCAGGGGTCATATAATCACAATTGATTTACATTTCTAATTTGAATAAATTTGCATTTAAAAGACTGCAATTTTAACCCCCAATTAGGCCGGCCTGAGTCCTTACACGAGTCCTGGTCTACAGAGGCCATAAGGCACTTCAGTGCCACTCCTGGGGGGTTTGGCCAGTTCATCATCATGCGCCAGCCTCTCCACACCACCATGGGAATGGGGAAATAGGTGAGTTGTGCCATCCTAAATGGTTAGGATTGCACCCTGAATATACTATATTAAGAATGCCAGAAAGCATGAGTGTAAATACTTTCTAACACAGAGAGAAAAGATGATTTTCAAACCAGTCCAAAAGCACTTTCATTCACACAGAGAGGAGGTGCATGCAGTCTCCTTGTCCCTCAGAATATCTTTTGGAAGTGAGGTGAGAAGAGGTGTGAGCAGAACTCCCCTTGCTTTCAGAGGATTACAGGGCTTGCCCATTTGCCCTAGGGCTGGGATTTGGGCACCTCTGTCTTAGCCTAACCATTAGCATCTCTACTCTGACATATATTCCACCAACTTGAAAACTTATTGCTCATCAGTTTCTTAGAAGGTCAGCATAACAGCCCAATCCTATGAAACCCCCATGTGGCATTGTAGCATGACCTCTGCTGTATCCATCAGAATGGACTATGGCAGTTGGTCACTGGAGGTGTCCTCAGGGTAAGACCCAGAAGCAACTATGAGACAACTCAGACCTATGCCAATGATACTGCAGGCACAAATCCATGGTGACCTATACAGGTGGATCAAGCCTGTGTAAAGAGTTTGGATCCAACCCTCTCCTGGCATAATCTGCTCACCCCATCTCCCTTTGCTCCACCATGGGTGCCGCTGCTCCTGATGATCCCACTGCCCACTGCCAACTGTTCTTCCAATTTTATCCTGCTTCTCCCAGACCGTGGCACTGCAAAGTCACAAGACACTAAAACCTAATAGGCTATCAACAATGTATTCTGGGTTCTTCATGAAAAGGGGATGATAAAAGGATTGCAGTTTCAGATTAAACACAGTGTAACATCAATCCCAGCCTGACAAAGTGCCATCACTTGCACCTATGGAGGAAATGCCTTTCATGGAACTGGACTGTATACCGGACACTGCATATAAACAGCATTCTAGATTAGGTTCTTTGTGCTTGTACCTCAATAGATTATAATTAAAATCACAGCATCCACAAATAATGTTTTTATGCTTTATGCATTCCCAGATAACCAGCAGGAATTACTCCAAATTACAATGTGGATTTCATTTCTGTACTTTTCAACTCGATTAATTCAGCATTTCAGTCTCATGACAATCTAAAGCAGGGGTTCTCAAACTGGGGGTCACAATCCTTTTTGGGGTTGCACAGCACTTTCAGTGGGGTCGCCTAAGCAGGCTGGACCAGGCAGTGATGTTTCCCCCTTGCTCATGCTGCTCTGAGCATTCCTGGGCATAGAGGCTGGAGCTGTTCAGCCTCCGGCCACCAGGGGAACTCCAGCCTCCCTAGTTTATGCTCTGAGGGATGCCCACAGCAAGATGGAGGGGAGGGGGTAGCCGGTGAACACACTGAGGCATATGGAGGCTTGCTGGCTCTCCCCCTCTGACAGCAGCAACCAGCAGAGACACACAGATGCCTAGGCTGCGCTGGCCGAGAGAGCCAGCAACCGCCCTGTGCCTCCCTCCCTCTCCAGCCACCCCACACTCTCCAGATGAGGTGAGGGTGCTTTTTGTATGCAAGTGTGCTTTTGTATGCAAGCTACTCCCAGGAAAGTGTAGCTGGGTCTGCTGCCTGAGATCCCTATGCATGTCTACTCAGAAGTAATTCCCACTGAGTTCAGTGGGACTGCCTCCAAGGAAAGTGCATAAGATTGCAGCCTCAGGACCCAATCCTATGCATGCCTATTCTGAAATAAATCCCATTATTATAGTCAGTGGGGCCTTTACTCCCATGTAAATGTGGATAGTATTTATTTAGGGCCCAATCCTATGCATGCCTACTCAGAAATAAGTCCTATTGTGTTCAATGTGTGCATAGAATTGCAGTCTTGCATCTCTCACAATATATAATTAAATATTATTTTTGTGATTAATCACTATGCTTTAATTATATTCAATTTGTAACAATGAAAATACATCCTGCATATCAGATATTTACATTACGATCAGTGGTGGGCCCCAGCTCCCCTAACAACCAGTTCGCCGGAAGTTTGGGGTTATGGCCTGGGTCAGGGGGAAGGGTCAGGGGCGGGGAGAGCGGCGGCCCCAACCCTGGCGTACTGCGCATGTGCCACGATGGGCACAAGCGCGGTCGCATCTTGTTCAGGACGTGTCTGCGCCTGCGCCAAGGTTGGTGCAAGTGCAGTCATGTCTTGTTGAGGACACGTCAGTGCCTGCGCCAAGGTTGGCACGCGCGTAGTCGCGTCCTGTTCAGGACGCCAGCGGTGGGCCCCAAGGGCGAACCGGTTCGCCTTTTTTTGACCCTCCACTAGCAACTGGATCGCTAGCGGTGGGCCAAAATTAACAACCAGTTCTGCAGAACCGGTGCGAACCGGCCTGGGCCCACCTGTGATTACGATTCATAACAGTAGCAAAATTACAGCTATAAAGTAGGAACAAAAATAATTTTAGGGTTGGGGGTCCCCACAGCATGAGGAACTTAAAAAAGGCGTCATGGCATTAAAAAGATTGAGAACCACTGATCTAAAGCACACCCCATAGCAAATCTTGATTTAGAAGGTGAATGGAGTAGTGAGCGTTGTCTTCTTCCCCTAAGCTTTTGTCCCCTTCCCCCAACCTAAGATAAGGGAAGTAGACTGACAACGGGGCTACTTGATTCTGTGGCAACGCCTGGGCTGCTGCAGAATCAAGAGCCTTTATGTTGGGCCACGAGGCCTGATGTGGATGCTCTGGATCTGGTGGACCTGAGTTCAAGAAGTACTGCCCTTCCCATAAAACATTCTAACATCTCACTGGACTTCTATTTAAATCAGGAAAGGATTTTCAGCATATGAATAAATGTCATTTGTGGGTGAAACTTGGGAGAAGGCTGTGCTTTCGAAAGTCTTCCATGTTATATATCATCCAATTACTTTCCATGCCCTGCTTCAGGTCTATAATGGAGAGACCCTTCTATAGCTACTTACCATTGGATGCCGATGAGACTTTGTTTTCTTCAGGCCAATGAATTGCTGAAGGGGAATCACTGAAGTGCAGACTTGGTTACACTACAGAATAAAAATCAGATCAAGGTTTATTTGTGCCAGGTTTAATGATCAGAGTATGATCTATCCTGAATACATTCATTTACCCTGCAGATTTCTTAATTATTGCTGATTGGAAAGGGACTAAAGTGAGTCAAGAAAGAGATACAATATCTGGAATGACACTGAATGATACCATTAAGTTTATGGAAGACGCATCCAGGGCAAGTCTAAGAAGGCATTCGAATCATTTGAACATTATCTGTGATATAAACCCCCTCCCTGATATACAAACCCAAATCAATCTTCATCTTTATTAATTCCACCGAAATGCCGGGGTATTGGGGTCGCTGGGGGGTTCCAGAGTTAAAAGAGTCCAGCCAAGCCTCCGACTCTAATTGCACTGTCAGGTACAGGCCTTGCTTCCGAGAAGATAAGTCTGTAAGAAGACATTTCATTTGTGAAGTTTTCCCACGAGGCTCCGCACAATCATGACTAACTGCAGATATTAATGCGAAGCCACTGACCCACATCCCAAGGTGTTTGTCTTTCACCGGCTCTGTGCATTTCAGCCTCAGAAAACAAAAGTTGAGTGGATACAGCCAATTTTGTACCAGAACATACGTGGAATAATTATTCACATCTCCATCCTGACGCTAGCTTGTTCACTGGATTTCCCTCTAAATCAGCCCCAGTTCACATGATCACAGTAACCGTTTGGCCAGCCGCCACAATCAAGCCACTGGCTGCTGACTCTAATGATTTGGTTCCCACATTATATTTGTCCGCATGAATGTGTAAGTAGGAATGGCTGAGAATGTTCTTGTGAGCGAGACTACTTTGAGAATTTGACCTTAACCACATTACAATAAATGCAGTGAACAACTGGTTTTTACAGCAAGATCTTGGTAGTGACAGAACTAAATGATTTTTCCATGCAGTGCAGAAAGAGAGGCATGTTGCATGTTCGGTCAGCCTCATGTCAAGAAATCAGGCCCATGAAGTGGGACAGCATAGGGCAGAGGCCAGTGCCACCATTCCCACCCCCTAACCAGACTATGACTGCAATCCTAACCTGCAGTTAGGCCAGCCTAAGCCCTGGCACAAATCCTTTACTGACCTGGGATTGTCACAAAAGTGCTTTAAGGCATTTCTGTACCACTCTGGGGGAGGGGGGTTAGGCAACTGCACAGGCACATGCCAACCTCCCCAACTCACCATGCAAAGATAAGGCATGTGAGTTAGGCTGGCCTAAATTTGTTAGGATTACACATCCTCATCCATCACCCTGCTGGCCCATTATGCCTTGAGCTAGAATAGGTCTTGGAACAGGCACTGATGCTGATTGTCCATGCTGTTGCAAGTGCCTTATAGCACATTTGCGACAGTGTATGCACTTGTCCCAATGGGATGGGATGTTAAAATGAGTATACAGTATAGACATCCCACATTTTCTGATGGTTCGTTTTATGACGGTTCCGCTCTTTTCAACATCTTTCAATTATACCCAGGACTATTCATTCAACACATACTTCACTCTTTCAACCTCTTTCTCCTCATCTGAAGACAATCTATAATTATCTTCCCTGATGTTGACATTGTGATCAATCTATTTTTGGCATTTCCTTATAACATTCTTCAGTAAATAACCAACATTCAAATACACAAGATATTCATTTATATACAGGCCTTTGTTCATTCTAGTGTACAGTGGTACCTCAGTTTAAGAGCGACTTGAATTAACAGCATTTTGTATTAAGAACAAAATTTTCTCAGAAATTTTGACTTGATTTAAGAGCACTGTCTTGGAAGAAGAGCACATTTGAGGGAGTTTGGAACAGGCTTCCACTGCAAGGGAACTCACGCGTGGGGGAGGTCTGGGGGAAGCACCTTAAGCCAGGTGTGTATGTGGGATCTGTGTGTGGCAATGTTGAAGGTGTGCCTTATCAATGTTCCAAAGCTGCTCCACATCAACTGCATGGGAATGTTAAAGTTGCACAAAAAGACAAAGATTTAATTGGGACTGGCAATGTTTCTGGATAATACCTCCACTTAACCCCATTTGATAAGTATACTTGGGATAGGTAGCCACGGATGGTCCAATGTATCTAAACATTCTATATATTCAAAATGCCAGGGCTATTCTGGCATTAACTGCTCTCATTCAGCTGAGTCTGCAAACATACATTCTAGTATTGAGTACTATAAGGAGAAATCACATCTTTCTCACTAACGTCACTTCTTTTTATATAGTCAAGATCTGGGAAGAAGCCAGAGATCTTTAACAAAGGTAAGATGTAAAGAGGTGGACAATACAGTCTAGAAATAAAATCCATATCAGGGCAATAATGGTCATAAAGCTATAAGGAGGATGTATAATAGTTCCTGGACTTTTAATTTGTGACTAATTTGTTGCACAATGAGGTTGCAATTTTCTAATTGTGATTGCCACTTTAATTTTACTCATGGCTGTGCAACTAACAATGTATAGTCTAGTAATTAAAATTAATTGTACCTTCACCTGCATATTTCTACCAGGCTGTTAAATTTAGTCTGTAGGCTCAATGATTTTGTTCTCAGAAAGATGCTGAACTCATTTCAGGAGCCCAATTATGTTACACCCAGTAATTCTAGTATAAAAAAAGCCCAAGCTTTTTACTTTTATGTAAAGCCTTCACAGAATGACATTTTAAAAGAACATGTGTGCTCAGCTTTAGCAAGCTAGCAAATGCAAATGTTAACAGTTTTACACAAGGCACTATTGAAATACAACTTACAAAAATAGTAATTATCAGTTGCATGAATATATCCTTTGTAAACTCAAATAGATTTTCAACATTCAATTACTTTAAAGAACAATTACCAGTAATCTTTTGAACTACGTGCCTAGCTTAAATTGAGGGAAAAAAATAGTTCATTATTCAGAGTTAAGGTGAAAAAAATCTCACCCCAATCAAAGTGGGAAATTGCGAAGGGCAGCTAATGTATTTAAACCATAGCTCCAATATAATTCGGTGATCCATGTAGAAGGAACGGTTTGCTCACTTGTGGATCTCTTTCCTGGATTCGGTGTATCATATGCACATTTAAATGTGCACTGGAATACACTTCTTAGTGAGGCTGCTGTTTGACCACACCACACTGCTTTGAATGGGATGTGCATTTTACTGTACATCCCCTCCTTATTCTGATACAATATTTATTCTGATAAATATTTAAGAAATTTTACCTTCCCTTCCATCCCCCAAGAAGGGAACACCTGAGGTGGCCTAGAAAGAAGAAATTGGATACAATAATAATACAGTCAATTAAAAAAACAGCAATATAATTCAAATGCAATCAAGTATATACATGTAATTTTTAAAATTGCTTTAGGCTGCAATCCTAATGTCCAGTTAGGTCAGCATAAGCCCTGGCAATAAGTCCTGTGCTTACCTGGAGGTATCCAAAAGTGCTGTAAGGACTTTTGCCCCACTTGGGGAAGGGGAGGGTTAGGCCACTGCAAAGGTATACACCAACATTCACACACCACCACAGGAAGATATGCCCGGTGAGTTAGGCCAGCCTACGTTGGTTGGGACTGTGTCATAATTTAAGTGCTGCTTCAAAAAGTGAACTAATCCATTACTATCAGAATTACTCTATTAATAGGGAAATGTACTCATTTACATTTAATAGCAATTCATAACTTTATGACAATTTTATTATTCATATTTGCATTCTTTACAGCCTGATCAGCAGGAACTCCTACCAATAAAGCAACATATTAGGATCCTATATGTGTGAAATGTCAGCAAGAGCTTGAAATTTGGTCAGTTGAATCCCAAGGGGGTTCAAATTAGGATTTGTGTTCTTTTTCAAATCTATTCCCTTTCCGTATATCTGCAATTAACAGTCTACAGTAACCAAAAAGATAGAATTCATCAATTTAGGTTTTTCTTCCCTGAGTGTTCACCCCTCCCTATAGGCAGTTTGGTCTGGTCTGGTCTGGTCAGGTCAGCAATGCCCTTTTGCATGACAAGTGGGGAGAACTAAGCCTGCTGGCTTCTCTGTCTTTCCAATGAGAGGCAAAGAAGATCATGCAAAGCCCACTGCAGGGGCCAAGAGCCTGCTTCTCCTCTTTGGTCTTCTGGCATCAGCAGGGAGTAAGTTAGAGAATATTCTATTCTGGATCATGCAAATAAATTATTAAAAAGCTATTGATGTTGGGAGTTTCAGATACATGTTTAAATCTAATGCTTGCTTGGAGGGACAGGGGAATCCTTAACTGTTGAGGGACCACAAGGGATCATCTTGGCTTTTAGAGTTCATTGAATGCAGGATTTCTATGCTGGGGAAGTGATGGAGAGAGATCCTTACATATAGGGGACCACAGGGGCTCATCTGGGGTCTTTTCTTGGCTTTTAGAGTTGATTGAATGTAGGATTTCTATGCTGGGGTGGGGGAGTAGTGGAGGGAGATCCTTATATACAGGGGTCCTCATGGGATATGGGGCTTTTCTTGGCTTTTGTACTTTTATAGGGATGCAGGCATATGTATTGTGCTGATGTGCAAAATGAAAAGATACTTTGCATGTTATTTCTATGTAAACAAATACATGCTATATACAGAGATGCAAACTATATTATATGCAAATTATTGTTATATTGTATAGATATATACCAATATCGATAACTTGGCATAATTGTCCACCTTGAAACAATTGTCACCCTCCCCTCTTCTACAATCCTGGCTATGGCCCTGTATTCAGTGGCCATCACTGCCACCAACCTGTTCTCAGACCAGTTTTGCACATCTGTCATCCCATCCCACCTCTCTCACTGACTTCCCAGCTCCAGCAAGCAACGGGAAAAGCAATGATACAGTATGTGCAGAAAGTCAGAGGCCTTCCCACCTGCGCTCCTGGCAGTCAGTGCTTATGGTTGGCAGTCTTTGCCAGCTGAACACTGCTTTACAGCAATCAATGCCAGCCAAACAGGAGTTGATCTCAGAAGGTAAGGATAGGATTGGGCTCTAAAGTCTATTTTGGCCCTTAGCCTGGATCAGAAAGCTCTGATTCAACAGAAAAAGTGTAATCACATTAAGGCTGCAATCCTAAACACACTTTCTTGGGAATAAGACCCATTGAATATAATAGGACTTACTTCTGAGTAGACAGGATTAGGATTGCACCCTAAATTATACTGTCCAACATGTACTCCCAGGTATATCCTGAGACATTACTGTCACAGGACAGGACAGGACCAGTCTAAGCCCCTGAACATTCAGCCATATCTATCTACAGCAGCGTTTCTCAAAGTGGGGGTCTGGACCCCTTTGGGGGTCGCCTAGAGCTTTCCTGGGGGTCGCCTAAAGACCCCTGGTGCAGGGGGCCAGGTCAGGCTTGCCAGACCTCTGGCTGTAGCTGCACGTGTACTGGGGCTGACTGACAGCCTCAGGGCCCAATCCTATGCATGTTCAATGTGTGCATAGAACACACATTTCATTTGTAACAATGAAAATACATCCTGCATATCGGATATTTACATTACGATTCATAACAGTAACAAAATTACAGTTATAAAGTATCAACGAAAATAATTTTATGGTTGGGGGTCCCCACAACATGAGGAACTTATAAAGGGGTCACAGCGTTAGGAAGATTGAGAACCACTGATCTACAGTATTTATCTATCTACATAAGATGAAGATACCTGACAATATTCAAACAATGAAAATATGTCAGAAAGGGCAATTGTAATTTAAATATCCAATGGGGTTTGAATATAGGAGAAAATTCTGGTTCCGCTTGAACATGCAGCCCAGGAAGTCGTGAAGTTTTTTCCCCTTAGCACCTTTTAGAGGAAGGCTTTGCATAAGATCTCCATGAGGTTCAACAAGATGAACAGTGATGTCCCCTCCAACTCCAAAAGGTGACAGTCTCCTTTTGCAAGACGGCCTTCATCTCATCCGACCAACTGAAAAGGAATCTATTTAATTGCTTGCTGTGCCATCTACATAAATCTTTTTTTAATTATAAAAAATAGTTCATTATAACAAAGCAAATAACTGGCTGGTCTGGATGATTTTATCAAGTCTATTTAATGTGATTGGCCAAGTGACTTTTTCACACACTCCACTATTAGCCCCTTGACCTGAATTATCACTGGAGCACATTTTATGGGCTAAATTGCATATCTCCCCCTCTTCCTATGGAAATTAGCCTATGTAAATAAGAATTTCCTTGGGTTTGTGCATCTCCCTCTTGTGATTCTCTTTCTATGAAGACACTCTACTGAGTATCCTACTCAAAAGGTTACACCCTTTTCTGAATGCTCTAGAACTAGGAACCATATTATTCGTATAAAATATGCTGTCATTGGTTCACTAAAATAAAAATTCTGCCATAAGTAAATATTCTTATTTTGACTTGCTAAACACACACATTTGCACACATGCACAGACATGAACATGCACATACCCGTAGGTACTGTACATACACACTCTCCAAAATGAAAAAGAGATTGCAAGAGGCAGAGACTATAACTGCAGGCTCTTATACTTCTCTCCTAGCCATTATAAAGCTTCTTGTGGTGGTCTATATTTGTTATAAGATGGTCTGTTATCTTCAATCTAAAAGCAACCTTGATAAAGTATCTTTTGACACTTTTAGTGGTCCTTTAAATGAAATATTCCTTGTATCTTCACGAATCAGCTTGAGTGGAATTGACTCAGTAGTTCAGCTTGAGAAAGACAGGAAAACATTTTCTAATTTAAAATAAATTTGAGGAAATAGTTCCATTCCCTCCTCTATTATCTGGCCATTCTGCAGCTTGGGCTGTGCATCAACATGCACAGTTTGCTTTACAATCCTTCTGCAGAAATTAGCTGACACCCATCAACACAGATAACAGAAGGCTGTAGCATTAACACTTGAGAGCGCATTAATCTTTCCCAAATTAAAATCTGCACCACAGCATTTAAGATTGAGGCCACCATGGTTCAGTGCTGTTTGACCGCCAATTTTGATAAAAGTGTTTTAAGAGAGGGGAGACGGAGATAAATTGCCGGTGGTTGCATAACAGCAGCGAGGGTAAGCGTGGTGCCTGCGCACTGCTATCATCACCGAGTGTCAGCCAAGTGTTTGCATGTTTACACAAGGAGCCAAACAGAGAGGAAGGCAGCAATGCGGCCCAGTATTTCTCGGAGGCAGCATCAATATTATATTTCATCAGAGGGAGACAAATACACTTTCTCGCTTGAGTAGCAGAAGATAAGGACCACTTTGGTTGTAAAGCAATTGCATCTCTTGACTCAGAGTTTTCGAGAGCAACACTTGCTTTCAGATTAGCCACAAACTGCACTTCAAACTCAGCTGAACCAAACCACCAAAAAACAAATGGTACCACCATGTGGTAGAAGCAATAGGTGGAGAACTATGGGGTGCCATAGCACAGCCTGGGAGCAGAACTGGGCTTGGATGGGACTCCATTTCAGCCCACGGGTTATTTTCATCATTTTCTGGGAAAGCCATCAAAGAGCTGCCAGTGTGAGTTGCCATATGAGGCCAAACTGATGCTACAAAACTATAGTATTGCCTATGTGCTTCTTTTTCTGATGGGGCATATAATTCTTGCATCAGCTGCTCTTGCCCAAGTTCTGTCTTCATGCTGAGCAGGAAATTTCAGGCATGGTATTGATGCCTGAGACTGGCACTTATCCCTGATCAGGCCATATTTGCCTGTCCATTCAGTTCCCTTAGATTGATTGATTTTTACATCAATACTGTAGTAGGAGGAAGGGACTGATCTAGGTTGTAACCATGTTATTAAACTTTAATATTGCCTTACCTGTGAATCTGTGTTCCCCCACCCCAGTTGCTAATGATGCCAGTGCTTGATTACTGAGGGTCTGCCATGAATCCCATGGTATTTCCACTTGCTCCTTTATGGTGAATTGGGTACTACCACTTCCACCAGTATTGAGGGTATCAGGATCAACCTGGCCAAATGAGGTTCAGTGATGAATGGGGGTCCTGAACCAGTGCCCAATCTGACTAATAAGGAGCTTGGTCTATAAGCAAGGAAGCATTCATGTATGAGATATTGAGGAGAGCAGAATTGAACAGGGTTCCTTCCCCTCATTTCTGCAGGTATTTTAAGGAGTCCACACTCTGAAAATGAGCAAAAAAAGAAAATCTTGCTTCTAATCCAGATGTTCCTTGGTATATGAAATAACGTGCTGATCTGTGGGCCTCTGCACACCTCTTTAACCATGGCAGGTGTAAGCTCCGGCAATGCTTTGCTCAAGGAAGATTGGAGCAGGAAGGATGGACAGCTTTCAGTGATGAGTAGCAGAAGCACCTCACCAAGACTCATGGATCCATCTATCACAGCACAAAAGAGTGCGTGTAGTGCAAGCATCCCTGTGCAGTGTGTATAATGGGTTGTGTACACACCTACACTGAAAAAACTATTCTGGCTTTTGAGATGATGAGCCTCTTCTTCTTATGTATCCAACAATGCGCGTAGCAAACTGCAGTCAGTCTATTAAACTTAGCTCCCTTTGGAACTGGAGA
Source organism: Cryptoblepharus egeriae (assembly GCA_030015325.1). Classification (NCBI taxonomy): domain Eukaryota; kingdom Metazoa; phylum Chordata; class Lepidosauria; order Squamata; family Scincidae; genus Cryptoblepharus; species Cryptoblepharus egeriae. Next base: position 7,130,098 of record JAREYC010000006.1, on the reverse strand, counting down.
ACAATTAAAGCCATTAATTTGATTCTATTATTCTTCAATTACCATTTACTACTGTATGTGTGAAAGAAAGCGTACTTAATTGGTGAGAGTATTATATCAGTGAAAATATATACTCATGTATATTGGAGAAGAAAACGTGACTCTCCCAAAGGGGAAATTATAAGCAGTAAACCCATCAATTGCTTAAGTAATGTTTGATCACTGTTTGAAGGAAAAGGTTTCAGAGTACAGCTTCTTTCCCTATACATTTCACTGTACAAGAGATGCTTAGAATAATTTCGGAGTTGAAAGAAACAGTGGTGATCTTGACCAGACACAGATCTCTGGATACATGTGGTGCCACGGAATCAGTCCCTATGGGTCTACTCAGATCTGTGCCATCTCTGGCAGCTGATCCGTGCCTCCTGAGCAAGGGTTGGATCTGGCATAACTGCCAGCCTCCTGTTCTCTAGCCATGCACTCTGGAAACACCCTCCACCTTCCCTTCCCTGTCCCAATGATCCAGCGTAACTAACCAAGTTATGATAACCCTATGCAACGTCTAGGTGACCTATCTCCCAAAGTCAGATGCAAACAAGTGGCAATGGGATACAGATGGCTTGTTTCATGTGCTCCCAAAGGCATCTGGTGGGTCACTGCAAGAAACATGGACCTGGTGGGTATTTGGCCTGATCCAGCAGGGCTCTTCTTATATTTTTATCTTTGTAGCCCTCTTCGACTTATACAGCCACTCATATGTCTGGCTGTAAGAATACCTTGCCTCTTTTGAAACCTCAACTACATTATCTGCATTGCCTGCTTCATCATCTGTGGGCTACAGTTTGGAGAAGCTGCATTACGAAAAAGGATTAATAGAAACACAAAATGTAAACATTTTCATGATTATAAAAAAGACCCAAACTACGATCGTTGTTGGAACCAATGACTTTGACCTGCATCTGAAACCTTAAAAATTCAATTTAAACCATTTTTGTGTTTCAGCATGTTATCCTACCCACTCATATGGAGATACTGAAGAACTTGATATCTTATAGATGTGGGATGCTGCTGCGGATATGTCAAGCTAACTGATATACCTTGATGTACCACATGATAGTGCATATTATGTGCCATGTAAATGTGTCATCTGATTAGCAGGTTTCCAACAATCTTGAGTTGTTCTCCTCCCTTTTTCTACTCCAAAATAAATATCTCAGTCTTTGCATCTTATCTTTTGCCTGGTGCTTTGCAAGTGAGGAAGAATCCTCTCCCAAGCACCCAGTAAATGTTATCTAGACTCAGAGATGTCTGTGTGGGAGGTCCTACTACACTTGTTAGAAACCCGATATTTGTTGCACAGCTATCAACAGAAGGACCGGTGTACAAGCATCATCTATTTGGTTACTGCTCTGGTCTGGCATAGACACAGAATGAGAAAGGACCTGATCCAAAACATTTAGTACCCTTCCCCGATGAGAAATCATGGGTCTGCTATAAATTAATTAAAGAAGAAACTCCTGAGCAAGTTACTTGAAATTCAGACCACTGTGGGCGCAATCCAGAGTAACTACAGGGAGTCCTTGCTCTGGTGTAAGAACAATTTGCTCTGGATTGCAATATGAATTTCCCATAGGTTTTACTAGGTGGTGCAGTAACTATGGGTGCACGTAATGTCTCTTACGTGCTCCCGTAGTAACTCTGGATTGTAGGGCTATTTGTTTGATTTGCTATGCAAGTACTTAGCTTGAACATCTGCTTTCAGCTTCAGTTGATCAGATCAAGTGATTTGAAAACAATTATTCCGTAGTTGGAAGTTACCGGCTGATATGATTACTCTTAGCTGCTATTATCACTCCTTGAAAAATTAGGCAAGTTAGTTGGAAATTTAATCTGGAGCTATCTCCTAAACAAGATGCCTTGAAGGCAAGATACTGGTATGTTCTTACTTGTGTCCAACTGAGTCAACTGGCAGGAGAGTGACCCCAGGAAATAACAGTGTCAGTAGCCTCTTCAGTAGTTCTGGTGATCTCAATCAAGCAGAAAAATCTAGATGGCAAGAACTATGAAGCCATAAACTTGTGCACAGTCTGTTACATGCACAGTCTTGCTTGTGCACAGTCTATGCTATGAGCACTTAACTTTGCCATAAATAATTCTGAATCATGGCTACATATACTATATGTTACATGTCATGCCTATGAAACTTTCTATCTGCAAGGCAAACAGTCCACTACTTCATTTTTTCTGTACAAAGATATCTAATTTCATTTATTTATTCTCCAGTCCCGATCTGACCCCTTTCCAGCACTGATGGAACTGTGCCAATGAAGCATGTTCTATATCTTGCCCAGGATTTGTGAGCTCAGCCTACACCAGTGGTGGTCAAACCTTGGTTCAGGAGGCACATATGGCTCTTCGACATATAGTGTGCAATCCAGAGTAACTACAGGGAGTCCTTGCTCCGGTGTAAGAACAATTTGCTCTGGATTGCAATATGAATTTCCCATAGGTTTTCATTAGGTGGTGCAGTAACTACGGGTGCACGTAAAGTCTCTTACGTGCTCCCGTAGTTACTCTGGATTGTAGGGATAATGTTCATCTCTCAGAATTATAATAAATTTCCATACTTATTGTGGACAAGGAGACAAAGAAAGGAGTGAGGAATTGCCCCATTTCAGTATCACAAGTGTAGATCATGTTATTCAAAATGTGAAGTACAGGTGGGATCCAAATTTGTATCAATTGACAACAGCATTTAACAAATACCGAATAAAAATAACATACATTTGATTTGAAGAAAATGTTCCTTCATTTATGATGTGCTGAAAAATGTGGAAGTAGGGTAGGAAAAATTTAGTTCCTCTTTCTCCCCTACGTTCCTACATTTCCTCCCCGCAATATCATCAAACGGGTGTTTAAATGAGCCTGAGCCTCTTGAGATGGTATGGGACACAAAGAGAAACCTGTCCGCTTGCTGCCGTCCACATAATCATCCCACTTGGAACCAAGCAACTAGCATTTCTGTTATTCCTCGCACTGTTCACTGTGACCCCAATCACAAAACCCCTTCAGGACATATTCAAGTTAAGCCTGTGCTTAAGATTGTTGCTAGATTAGAGTAAAAATAATACTTGGCAAGGATGCGCACTTAATGATTTATCCGAATTCTTGCCATATATACTTCGATTGATTTTATACCGTGTGCCTGTTTATCTCTCAATAGGGACACCACATTTTTCTTTTATTGCTGCTCTCTGCTTTACAAGGGACTTGTGTGCTCCAATTATCAATAGAAGTAGATCTGAGTAACTGCTGGTGTCTACATTTTCAAAGGAGTGTCCATTGCTGCTTTCTTCCAATAGGCACTGGTGCAGAAATCATTACACTGAGCATAACCCATTGCACACCGGGCACACCGGGCATAATACTTTTCCTTCCCCATGGAAAGAGATACCTCAACTCTTCTCATAGACCAGGGTGTCCAAACCTTTTGGCAAGAGGGCCACATCATCTCTCTGACATTTTGTCGGGCCAGAAAAATGATTTACATTTCAAATTTACATAAATTTACATATAAAATTGTATTAGAGACAGATCCAGAGGATTGTAAGGCTTGACCAAGGGGTGGATGGAGGGTCTTACCATGGGCCGCATTGAGGTTCGCTGTGAGCCGCATATGGCCCCCAGGCTGAGTTTTGGACACTCCTGGGACATAGACAGTATTTGTGTTCATAGGCAAATGCATAGGAAGTGTTTCTTCTCATGACTGCAAACTCTGGCAAAACTTCTGGCAAAAGAAAGATCCCTCTCCTTGGCTGGCATTTGCTTCTGCAGATAAAGGCTGTCTTGGGAGACAGAAAGAGAAGGATTATGAGTCACAGAGATTGGACCAACTGGTACACACTTGGCAATATGTGGCACTCTTTGTCTCTTCTACAAGTGTGGCGAATATTTGCATGTGTCGTCTAGAAACTTCATTAATTATGGCTGCAACCCTAAATAAACTTTCCTGGGAGTAAGACCACTGAACACAATTGGGGTTCCCTTTTAGACATGGTTAGGGTTGTGCTATATAAGAGATTCCTAATTTTAAGACTGTCACATATTGCATCCACTGCACCCTTTATGAGCTCTCTCTCTCTCTCTCTCTCTCTCTCTCTCTCTCTCTCTCTCACTCAGTGAATCTGAGGAAGAGTTCTATGAAAATCAAAAGCTAACCCACTACTTTACAATTTTTTGCTGTTTTGCATAAATGTATGTATGATACTGTTACTATGGGTATACCCATACCCATAAATACCCTTGGTATACCCTTGGTTTAAAAAGGGTAAGAATCTTTGGGAATGTCAGTGGGGGACCACTACAGTTTCTTCGAGGGACCAGTGGGGCCCAGGCCATCAATTCTTGTCCCTTTGAATGAATCAAATGCTGCCCAGAAAAATGTGCTAACAGAGTGATTTATATAATTATAACTTATTAATGCATTTTGTATTATTAAAGTCATGAACAGCATTCTTAAGACCTGTTGATTTCAACGGGATGTAGGCAGACAGATTTTCTCAACTGCCTTGTGAAAGACCAGATTACCCTGTGGCCAATTCAGGATAACAAAATTCTCTTCCCACCATTGAGTCTATACCTATTAATGTGGTCAAGTGTGAAGGGGGGGATATTATATACAGACACACATTATCTATATTATATACAGACACACATGTTTGCACACACACTTATATAGAAATTTCAGCAAACATTACACATCAACATAGTCCACACTGTTTTTCTACCATGTGCTGAAAGAATCAATATCAACCTTTTTGCAGCACTTCAAGTTCTTCCAGTTAAGCGTTTGTCATTTGTTTTTAACTTAACCTCGGGGCTCATGTTGTTGTTGTTGTCACTAAGCAAGGAAGCAATGACACCCGCATCTTACAAAACCATCTTTCACTCTGCAAGTAATCTAGTTTGCAAGGGACATCTTTACCTCCTGTTCTTCTATTTTCCATCCTGTGAGCTGGCATGAAATTGACATTTAAATCTAATTGTACGGTGAAATCTACCAGATTCCAGAAACTCTGCTTAAGGTTTGTGGGGACCAAATTCTCACCTGTATTAGTTTTCTTGTCTGCGACATAACTGTGAATGAGTGCTAAAGGGGATTATTAGGCCCTGGCGGTGAGATAGGTACATATAACTAATCTGCATTGCTTATCTCAGGCAGACAGTGGTCTGTCAGGCCCTGTCTACATGCCCTCAGTGTCTGTCCCTTGCCTTTATTGTCTTGAAACTGCTGCTGCTGGTGGTGACTCTTCTCTGCTCTAATAAACAACCAATTACTGCCCCAAACAGATGTCTGGGCTATGATCAAGTAATTCAGTTGGAGTGAAGAGGCCTTAAATAGGTCAATTTCATTCAGTTAGACATGGTAGCTGACTGAAGTGGAAAGAGAGAATTGTAGGGTGACCTGAACTTGTGTGTTATTGAATGAGTAAGCTGAAGAGAGAAGGCAGATGAAAAACTTTTAAGAGTTCACATACGCTAAAACTACAAACAAGAGTTGTGCTTTCTCTTGACCGATCCACCTCCCGATGAAGAGGAATCAAAGAAATCATCTTACATCAAATCAAGTGTTGATTAGTCTCCTGATAGACAGCATGTGATTAGAGAAATGAAATTGTTGGAATTAATTCTCATGTTTAAAATAGAATCATTAGATTCTTCATGTGGTACTTTCCAGATAATAATTTTTCATGAAAACAATGCAGTTTTTCATAGAATCATAGAATCCTAGAGTTGGAAAGGACCTAGTAGGTCATCTAGTCCAACCCCCTGCATGTAGTAGGAAATTCTCCTAGACCATCTTCGACAGGTGCTCGTTGAGCCTCTGCTTGAAGATCCCCAGTGAGTGTTAAAAGTGTTCCCAACCACTACCAACATCTAGGCCTACAAAGTTAAACTCCGGTCTAGGAGCACTACTCACAACCTGCAAAAAGAACCACTCAATGAAACATGACACAATTTAGGTCAGATCTAATACCTCGATTGCACACAAGGATTTAAATGGGAGCAAACAAGTTGAAACTAAATCAAGACAGGACAGAAATCCTCTTCTTTTTGATGCATGTAGCGGATCATCATCAACCTGCTCTGAAAGGGGTTGCATTCCCTCTGCAGCAGCAGGACCGCTATGTGGATATCATTTTGGATGAACAGTTGCTCTTGGATGGGCAAGTTGTCACTGGTTTGTCTGGCTATGCTTGGTCACCAGCTGTGACTACCTGTGCCATCGGGATTTTCTTTCACAGCTCATTCCCTGCTTTGCATACTTGTTTCTAGGCTTCCAATCCTATGGTTTTCATTTCCTCCTGTGACCTCTTCCCGGTTCTCAACCATCACATTGTGAGATATTTACCTTTGCCAAACTCAAATAACAAAGGTGAAGCCTAAAAGAGGTGCATGCCCCAGACGCTATGCCAAGAAAGGGTGCAATTTTTTTTAAGAAAGAAAAAGTCAGGCACTTTTGCCTCCCAGCTATATGGCATCTGGGGCAGGTGGCGAATGAGCTAGAAAACCACAAGAAGCAGTTCTTCCAGAATATCTGCAGAGTGGTGGCCCTACCTGAACCAGGCAAGGTGGCTACTTTCTTGTGCAAAAGTGGTAAGATTCTAGGTCCAGCAGCTGATAAGTGTAGACCGATTATGCCCAGGGTGCAAGCTAGTCTATGTAGTTGGTAGAAATCTTTCCAGGTGGAATCCTTCACAGCATGGTCATCATCACATCTGGTATCAGAGAATGGCCTTCAAGCTTCCAGCAGGAGTTTTCAGGTCAGCCAAGCTGTAAACAAAACACCTTCTGGCTCTGATTACTCATGGCAGCTCATCAACTTGCAGTCTCCCATCCAGTCTTTCCCTGCTTAGCTTTCTTTAGCAGTCCTGCACTTCACCGGACTACACCTGCTCCCTACAGTGGAAGTGACACTGTGTCATGTTATTACAAGTGTCATGTCATTACATCACCACCTCGGCGCTACAGCAACTGGGAACACCTCTGGCCAAACTGACAAGTTTTCCTACCGTCACAGAAACTGCACTAAACGTCCAGACTGCTGCACCAGTTCTATTATTGCACCAGAGCGCAATCCTAACCAGTTTACGCCAATACAACTCACCCTTTCCACATCCCTGCAGTGATGTGATGAGGCCAGTGCACATCCCAGAGAGCAATACAGAAATAACTTGTGGCACTTTTGACACCCTTAGGCCGGTGCAAGGATTGTGCTGTCAGAGACTTTGGCTGCAATCATAAAGACATTTTCCTGGGAGTAAGATCCATTAAACACAATGGGGCTTACTTTTGAGTAGACATGATTAGGATTGTGCTCTTTGTCACAATTCATATAAGATTCAGAATCAGTAGAAATAAAATTTAAAATTGGAATAAATGCATGTGGACCAAATTGAATTCACGTTAAATAAACCAGATTAATTTATATTCTCAACCATATTTTTGAATACTTGTCATAGTGTATTTAATATTCAAATTAAATTTAATGTAATTGTCTTTGTTTCAGCCACAGCTCCCTATTCATACTTACTAGAAGCAGCAATGTATTCCTGACTTCCTCAAATTGTATCATGACTTTGTTATCTCAAGGTCGACAGAATATTTCTGATCATGTGCTCCTTTGGGGGCAAAAGAGACAGCGTGGTTTTGTTTGGGTTGTTTTTAAAAGGTGGGGGAGTAAGAAAGATGAGGCCAAAATCAGGAAATATAAATAACATTTGAAGAATATGAATTCTCTATCATTCTCAAAATCAATATAACAATAAAATAATGTTGTTACAGAAAACTCGGCCAGCATGGGTCCTTCATTTGTTTGTTTTCCAACTGCCTGTGCACAACACTGTAGCTCGATGAGGTTAAAGAGATCTTCTGAGAAAGATCCTATTGATTTTAATTACCGAGAAACAGCCCACAGGGACAAAAGAACTTTGCCTGTTTATTTAGCCAGTGCTGCGCTGCAGTATTGTGTAAGGAGAGATCAAATCAGTTGCTCTCGTTATTACAATAATAATAAGGCAGAAAAAGTGCTTCAGGGCCTGGGAACCTTTTTAGGCAATAACCTCCCCTACTCCTCCCCACTAATAAAAGGCAGACTTGAGGAACAAGCAGCAATTACCAATGATCAATATTAATTCAATTAAATTCATGTTATTTATATCATAAAAGGTTGTTTAATATTTTCAGAATATACTAACCAAAGCGGTTGGTGTGCTTTATTATACAGTAGATTGATTATACCGTTGCTAAATGCCTATCGAGTGGTTTTAACTTCTGGTGGGCAAAAGCTAATGCTAATTAGTTATTCAGGCTAAAGCTATGGACCCAGCGGTACGATAAATGTTTATAAAAGTGATTGGCCTGACAATGCAGCCTACTTAGGAGTTAAACGGGAAAAGGTCTTCAGGGATTAGTAGCCATTAGAGGGATGAATTCTATCTCTTCTAGATACTTAAAGCATTCCTGATCTTTTAGGGACTTACCTACACTGTCCTTCAAAGCATGATCCAGCTCCATCATTTGGGATTTCCCCAGCAATTCCCTTATACTCCTCATAGCACAGCTACATTCACTTCCCATGAATCCTGTATTTACTTGAGTATAACACTCACTTTTTGCAGCCAAATTTACCCTACATTCAGTGGTGGGCACCAGCAGGTTCGCACCTACTCTATAGAACCAGTTCTTAACTAGAGATAGTACATATAAAGTTTAAAAATAGCCATTTAAAAGTGGCTGCCAGATGGACAGAGAACCGGTTCTTAATTTCTTTGAAGCCCATCACTGCCTACAATCCAGAGTAGCTATGGGAGCACGTAAGAGACATTATGTGCACCCGCAGTTAGTGCACCACCTAGTGAAAACCTATGGGAAATTCATATTGCAATCCAGAGCAAATTGTTCTTACACCAGAGCAAGGACTCCCCGTAGTTAGTCTGGATTGCGCCCTTAGTCTCCAAAAGCAGGATGTGCATTAGATTCAAGTAAATGTGGTATTTTGATTATAAGTATAGCATGTGCATTAGATTTAATGATGCATTAGATACGAGTAAATACAGGGGGTGAGACGCACATCTGCCACACCATGTGACGTGCAGGGTCGCGTCACCACTGATGGAAACATAGGGGTATGGGAATATAGGATTGTTGTGGCTCAGGGTTAGAGACGCTTGCTTTTGACCTTTAGGTTGGCAGGTAAGCGGTTCAAGACTTGAGTACCATAAGATAGTGACCCCCACTACTTATCCAGCTCCTGCCAACATAGCAGTTTGAAAGCATGTAAATGCAAGTAGATATATTGGTATCATTTTGGTGGGAAGGAAACACCATTCGTGAACTGGCCACATGACCACAGAGGTGAGTTTGGACAACACTGGCTCTTTGGCCTTGTAACAGGAATAAGCACTACACTCTAGAGTCGGTCACAACCAGCAGGAGAAGTTTCAGGGGACACTTTACAGGAAAATAAGCCCTGAAAAATAATTATGGATTGAATTTTCCCAAAAGAGGGGAAGTGAAATTGACAAGGCTCAGTGAGAGACAAATTTACAGCTTTGATCCAGTCAGTAAGACAGAAGAAGTGCTCAAGCAGGCTCCACATGGAATATGTTCTTATGATCATTGCTTCATTGAGAAATGGGCATCTGCAATATATAGATCAGGGGTCCTCACTCCCGGTCCACGGCGCAGTGCCAGTCCGCAGTGCCTCGGCCACTGGGCTGCGCTAGCACTGTGCCCCGAACCAGAGGCAGGGGCCCTGTGGCACTCAGCCCTGGCCTGGCCCAATCACCTCACAGCTGGGGCAGACTGTGCAAGCGTGGCCCAGCTGCTGAGCTGCGCCTGCGCAGTTCGCCCTATATGTGGGGTGAACTGCGCTAGCGTAGCTCAGCGGCTGGGCCATGCCTGTGCAATTCTCCCCAGCTGTGAGGCAAGCCAGGCTATGCCTGCCCAGCTCGCTTCGTAGCCAGGGAGAACTGCACAAGCGCAGCTCGGTGTGAAGTTGCACCTGCAAAATTCGCCCTGGCCTCAGTTCATCCTAGGGCCAGGGCATTCTGTTCCAGGAGGAACTGCACCAGTGCATCATGCCCGGGCCATGGGAAATTTTTTCCCCATGGTGCTGGGCCATGGTCTTCACAGGGTTGAGGACTACTGATATAGATGGGGGAAAAAATTCATGAAGGGAAAGGCCTATATATTTTCTGTGCCTCCATTTTAAGCTTTCCTAGTATATATTGCAGTATATACTCTTGGAAGGGTGTAGGCTTTTCTAATATATATTGCACTATATACTCACATAGGGTGTACGCTTTTCTAGTGTACATTGCGTGATATATTCTTGGCAAGATGTAAGCTGTGCTGATATACACTGCACTATATACTCACATAGGGTGTAAGCTTTTCGAGTATATATTGCACTATATACTCTTGGCAGCCAAGTCTCAATACACAAACTATGCTCATTTTTCCATTGACACCTCCATTCAGACTTTATCAGCAAATAACGAATCAGTTCCTGGTTACTTCATACAATGTCCAGGGACAGTGTCAGGGATTGGCCAGGATAGGATGATGATATGTCATAAGTGAAAATGATGATGTAGGATGATGATATGTCATAAGTGGAAAAAAGGACAAGACCTCCCTGAAATGTAGGACACCCAAGAAAGATGTAGGACATGACAAAATGAAAGCTGAAATCATTCATATATATTGCTTTAATATGACTACTTTAAACACTATATTACTTACTAAATTAAAAACATTACATATTATTTATAGTTTATATTGTATTAATTAATTCCAAGGAGGGTACATGCTGCCGGCTCACAAGGAAATACAGCAGAAGGAAGGTTTTTCCCAGGACTCAAGGCTAAAAAAGAGGACATGTCCGGGGAAAAAAGGACATATGATCACCTTGTTAGATAGTGGGGAACCCTGTCATTGTCCCTAAAACAACCCACTATGTTCAGGACACATGATATGGTCACTCATGATCACATATAATGGCACAACAACCACAAAAGGCCAGGTGATCTTAAAAAGGTCAGGTGATTCCTTAAAGCAGGAGTCACATCAGGGCTATACATATAGCCCTATGTATATGCGCAGATGTACATATGCACATCACAGGCTCAACATGCAATCAAGAACAGATGAGGAGCATCACTGGAGGTAAAATGGAAGACTTTGCACCAGGTTTTCTAGTAACTCACTTTGGCATTATCCCCAAAGAAATATTACAAGAGCCAATGAAATAATCCAATTGATAAAGCCAGACCTGCTTTTTCAAACTCCAACCAGACATTAAAATCTGCAGAAGTACATTGTCAAAGACCTGCCATTGCCCTATTGATTTTGCTTAATTTAAGTAGGATTAAATGCCATTTGTGAAATACTTCTGAATATTATTATGTTAAAGCAGCAGAAATAAAAAAATGTAAATGTACTGTCAAAAACAGTCTACCACACTGTTTCTCAAGTTTTGAGCCTTGAGAACTAGGAGGGTCAGGAGTCAATTTCAAGTAGGACCCCATCCATTTCAATATTTTATTTTTAGTATATTAAACTTAATGCAAACATGGTATGTGACTGCATTTGGTGATCTGTACCTTTAGCTGGCTTTTAAATACTACTAGTCAGTGGGGCTTGCTCCTGGGTGAGTATGGATAGAGTTGCAGCCTAGGATTAAATTTTTTTTCCTGTTTCATGATATCACTTCTTACCATAACATCACTTCTAGGTTAATGATATCATTCTAAAAAGTGAGTCCTGGGCTAAGTGATTTGAGATCCACTTGTCTGCCATCTTTTTTGTTAACATATTCACAGTATAACTGAAATTTGTTTCACTTAAAGAATCTTAAGGAGATTGTGAAAATCAGACTGAAAATGCTATAATTTTTTATTTTTAATTGTTCTCACTGTGAACTGTTTTGGATACACCACTGGTAGCACCTTTTTATCTACTTGCATTTGCATGCTTTCAAACTGCTAGGTTGGCAGGAGTTGGGACAAATGATGGGAGCTAACTCTCTTGTGCAGCATTCAGGTCTCAAACTCCAACCTGCCGATCTCTAAGTTTCTAAACTCTGACTGTAGTCCTCTCTCCCTCAGCCTCCCTTTCATTCAGAAATCTTCTTCAAGGGCATGGTACCTACAATAGCATTACAAATTAGGGCACAATCCAGAGTAACTATGGGGAGTCCTTGCTCCAACGTAAGAACAAGTTACTCTGGATTGCAATATGAATTTTCCATAGGTTTTCACTAGGTGGTGCAGTAACTACGTCAACGTAAATGTCCCTCACGTGCTCCCGTAGTTACTCTGGATTGTAGGGTAGAGTCCCTACTCTTTCGTGTTTGGCCCACCTTCTTTGCTATCCCAAGAGCTACATTCAGATCTGCCTCACCTTGTAGGGTCTAGAACTAATTGTTCAGGGAAGCAATCATTTTTTGCTGCAGAGAAGTATTATCTCTGTAGTGCACCTTGCAGTGACTTTTATTCAGTCAATCATTCTGAGAACAGCTGAAGTCACCCACTATTATGGTAAGCATTTCTTTCTCCTTGTAATGCCTCCAGTTCTCTTTAACGTTAGGGAGTCGTTGTCAACAATGTATAGAACATGTAAGATTTGTCTAAGATGCACCTTTGTGTAAGATGTGAAGTCCAAGAAGTTACCATAGTGTAATTATATATAGTGCACTATCTGTTGAGCTTTAGATTGGTATTAATTAATCATCCTAAGAAAATGGGGGGACCAAATCGAATGGTCCGCCCCTGTAAACTGCTGGATCCAGTTGGTTTTAAGTACTTGGTGATCTTCTCCATATGGGTCCACAAGCAATGAAATAAGTTTGCAAAACACTTTGCAGAGCATACCAATCATATTTGTCATGAACTGGACTGCAATTCAACTATTCCCTATGATGTCTGCTTACCCCACCATTATAGCCAGAGGAGCATATAGTTTGAGACCATCTTCTCGCCAGCTTGATCCTTGCCCTGCTTGGCTAAATAAGTGATGCTATCAAAGGGCTAGCCAGATGGGTGGAACCCACTGTAAATTCATCTTCGCTGGAGGGAGTGATGCCTAACATCCTGAAGACTGCTATTGCACGTCCCTCCTTAAAAAGTTATCTCTGGGTTCCACCAACTTAAACAACTATTGATTAGTTTTGAATCTTTTTTTTTTAAGGGAAGATGATTGAGCAAATAAATCTTCCCAGTGCTGAGACCTTGCACTGACTGGCACTGGCCCCTCTGCCAGTGCTGGTTGTCTGCTGTCAGAGTGCCTTAAGTCACTCTTGCAACACCCAGAGCTGGTGCTGGGGCTGGAGTCCAAGAGGATTGAAAATCTTATTAAACCCAAAGTGCTAATCTTCTTAACAACATCCCCCCACTAAGTGGTATATAATTTTCACATCAGTTCCCATTAACTATTGCTATTCCATCAGGATTCAGGGATGCCAATTATGTCAATATTCTATTTACCACTAGACTTTAAAGATCCACCCATCTTCTTTCATGTCAATAGCATTTAGACACATTCCATCATAAAGTACTCTTTGCATGTACAATGAAATAAATGGGAGCAGCAGGTCTTGCATTAGCTACCAATATTTTTCTAGCATCATGGAATAGAACCTGCTTGATTATCACTGTCTTTAAACTGCTTCTGTCTGCTCTACTCCAACCTTCCTTCTTAATAGTATATGTCCAAATTTTCCCATCAAATATGACTCTGACAATCTGAGAAATTGTTATGTTTCAAAATATCACTTGCTTTGCCCCTGCCCCATACCACTTTCCAATCATCTACTATTTTATTTTTGAATAATGCTGCCATTTGTTCAAATCCACCAGATTTCCAGTAATTTTTTTAATGTTTTACCTCTCATAGGGTAATCATATGCAATAGAGGGGAAACCATAAAGCATTCTGAAATTGCTCTTTTGTAGGGGCTCAAGGCTTGCTGCCACTCATGACAATGCAGTAGCCTCCTGAGGATATGGGGAGCCCCGGCTAGCCTCCACAGGGCTCCCCAAAGCACAGAGACACTCAAAATCACGATCACAACCTACTTCTGGTTTTGTGATAGCACCTGGAAATGGGTTATGGTGATCGCAATTTTGAGTGACTCTGCATGTTGGGAAACGCTGTAGAGACTGGTGTGGGGTTCCCTGCACTCCCAGGGGCTGCTGCAACATCTGGTGAGTTGCAGGAAGCATCTGCGCGCCTCTGTGCTCCTTGGTATTATCCAAGGGATGGTGTTGCTGCCCTCCCCCTTCCCACACTTAAAGGAAAAGTGGTCAGGGCTCTCAATATCCCCGTTTCTGTAGGTCAACTTTATGTAGGTCTCCTCAAAAGTAAATATCAACTTCTGAAGTTCACTGTTTTGCATGCGACTTAATATTGCCAGATAAATGGGCATAAGATTGCAACCTTAAAGTATGGTAAGTTCAGCAGCAAAAGCAGGGATGGTGTCAGTTCTTCTGAACTGCTGTCTTACGTTCTTATGAATACTGACCAAGGAAGTGTAGCCGGGACAATGCACATCTATGAATCTATGGACAAGACATGTATGGACAAGAAACGTGTGAACCAGACCTGTTCTTTATGGGTTAATGGGAAAACAGAAATGATCCTCCCAGAGAATAAGAGGTCTAAACCCTTTATGGGACTGGAGGTTAAGGATTCTCTTCCTAAGCACAGAAATTGAGGACTGAGGGGATAGTCCTAGCCAATTTTGGGCTACTCACTTATTTCCCTCTTCCTCTGTTGGTGGAGGGAGGCCAGCGCATGTGTGCGCATTGGCCTAACCCCCCACACACACACACACCATTGGCCTAACCCGCCGCCACTGCGCATTGGCCTAACCCCCCACCACCACACACATACAGGAGTGGCACAGATGGCACAGTCCCCAGGCCAGCATAGGTCTTGTGCCGGGCCTTGTGCCAGCCTAACCAGGGGTTAGAATTGCACTATGACACCTCAATATTTTCTTAGTAGTTGCCCGCACACTGGATCTACTTTCAGAGTCTCTTCAGACCACATATCAAAACAAACCATCAACGTGGTATGCAAGCCAAAAGTCTGCATGCCTATACATAAACCATTAGGGACAGTTATTACATGTGCCTGCCAGAGAAAAATATGGAATCCCATTCACAGGGAACATGTGAACATCCTTTTTCGGTATCAGCACAGGCAGTTGCATGTATGTCTGGCCCTGACAGCCCCTGAGTTTCAGAAAAGCCATCATTGTACACTCTGAAGGCCAAACAGTACACGTCTCATTTCCACTTTGCAGTGAGGTGTTTAATTGTTGCTTAGTTCTGCCAGTTGAGTAATTCACATCAATGTGCTCAAATCAGCTTTGGCAGCTTTCAATGTGGGAGGCTCTAGTGAGCAAACCTGACATAGCTTTACTGCAGGCTATGGCTCTGTGGCTTGAGAAGCATTGAGTTGCTTCTCTTGAGTGGGCATCTGTCGAAAATAATGTCCAGAAAGGGTGGTGGGAAAAATACACGTCCTGATGTGTAGCATTACCAGGTTTTTGCGTCAGGTCAAGAATGGGTGAAGGAGAAAAGAGAATGTGAATATGCCCACCACCACCAGGTCCTGATGAGCTCTCATATAGTCTCCTCAACAACCATAAATTATTATTTCTCATGGGTGTCTAGAAAGACACCAACTGATATCCAGCTGTTCCCTAGCTGCACTGACTCCCATGTTATCCTATTGACTTCAAGTTACTTCAATTGCCTCCTCAGATGAAGGGCATTTTTGTCCTCTTTCTCCAAAGAAAGCAAAATAGCCCCACAAAGGGGCTACTTGATTCTGTGGCAGTTTGCAAACTGGCACAGAATAAAGTATGTCCATGTAGCACTGGAAGGATATTCAGGATCTGGCAGAGGTAAGCTTCACTGGACCTGCCCCTCCTTCCCAACCACGTTTTCTCCCCACCTTCTCCATGCCTCCCTCCACCGTGGAAAAACTCCTCTCCACCTCCCCTCACATCCCCTTTCAACATTTTGCTACGTGGTGGTTGGGGCAACCACCAAGTGGCAGTGCACCAGAACAGAACTGGTTGTAGCACAGCATCAGCTGGTGTAGACACACCACAGGTGCTGGACCCACATTGCAGCTCACAAATATGCTTTGAAGCACTTTTGTGACACTCACCAATGGCCGAGTGCCAGTGGTATACCCATAGGGTTGGGCTCTAAGCAGTGGTGGGATTCAAATAAATTAACAACAGGTTCTATGTCCCATTAGTAACCGGTTCTCAGAACCAGGCACTGATTAGCAAAGGGTTCTATAGAACCTTTGAGAACCCCCTGAAGCCCACCACTGGAAGGCGGAAATCCCAACCACAGTTAGGCCAGCCTAAGCCTCAGCTCAAGACTCATGTTGAACTAGGAGTATCACAAAAATGCTGTAAGGCACTTCTGCCTCAGTCCTGAGGTGGGTTTAGGCCAGTGCTCAGAGATGTGCCTGCCTCCATACATCACCACAGGAACAAGAGCGCCAATGAGTTCTGTGTGGAGATGCAAGTGGCTAAGATACTGTGCCTGTTAACCAGCAGGCCAGGGTTCGAGACCCGGGTCGGCCCCACTAGACAGGGTGAGCTCCTGTCCTTAGCCCAGCTCTGCGATGCAGCTGGATCCAATCGTATTGGCTCTGCCTTTCCATTGGACTAATTCAGTGGTGTGGAGAGGGGGGATTTGCTGCTTGGGTAACAGCCTATCCGCCATAATAATCCAACCCAGGCTTTCGTGCTTTGCATGCAGCGTATGTAGCACAGAGCACGATACCATAGTCTTCCAAGACAGATGGAGGCCTGCTTTTTTCTGAAGGGATTTCAAACCTAGGCTGGGATTGTACCTTAAGTCCCTTCAAAAAAGATCTCCACAATCTCCACAGAAAAAAATGGCTGGAAAATGGCCTCATCAGATGTCTGCGTCCCATTTTTTTTAGTAAAGTAGTCTGGGAGGGGTGAACATGACCCACCTATCACCCTCTTGTTCACCCATTCATGTGAGTTTACTTTCTGCCAAAGACTCAAGTCTGGAATGCCAACTCATAGTAGCAGAGCAGATCACAGAGTCTGTTACTGTTCAAGAGTTAGGACCTGCTGCGCTGGGAGGAAGCACTGCCTTTGCACTTTAAGTGCACAGGTAGACAAATCTGCCAGTAAGTGGAAGGGCTCCAGAGCTCATGATTTAAAATTATTTAAGCAAAAAGAATTGCCAGCAAACTCACAGCAGTGACATGCTTTCCCATCTCTTCTATCCTCCTCCTCATGGCGAATGCTTTTTGACATGAATCATTAAGTTCCCCGAGTGCTGGGCCATCTCCGCCAGCTGCCAATTACTCAGGAACTGGGCTCTTTGGACGGCTTGCTGTAAGAAATTGCACCAATTCAAAAAGATGAGCTGTGAGTTTAATATTAATCAAAATAGGCAGATGCCAGTAAAAAAGTGCTTCCAGCATGATTATGAGATAAATGAAAAAGGGTAGATTTGTGAGAACTATGCCTAGTCTCTGGCCAACCAATCCTGCAAATTTGAAATGCAAAAAATGTTATGACTCAGCAGGCAGCTCTCAGCCTGAAACAACAAAATGTTTGTAGGATGGCTAACACTGGCTTGTAAGCCTGACTTCCTTCTCCATTTGATGTTTTCTGTAAAACTTTGAGCACATTCCTAACCATGTCTACTCAAAAGTAAGCCTCACTGTGTTCAGTGGGTCTTACTCTGATGAAAGTGTCTTTAGGATTGCAGCCAACTTGTCTACTAATCTTGTCTACCAATCCCAGTGGTGGGCTTCAGGGGGTTCTCATAGAACCCTTTGCTAATGAGCACCTGGTTCTGAGAACCGGTTACTAATGGGACATAGAACCTGTTCTTCTATGGACATAGCAGGCCTCTGTCAGTCTTGAAAGACCATGGTATCGTGCTTGGCGCTGCATACGCTGCATGCAAAGCACGAAAGCCTGGGTTGGATTGTTATGGAGGATAGGCTGTTACCCAAGCAGCAAATCCCCCCCTCTCCAATCCACTGAATTAGTCCAATGGAAAGGCAGAGCCAGTACAATTGGATCGAGCTGGCGTCGCAGAGCTGGGCTAAGGACAGGCGCTCACCCTGTCTTGTGGGGCCGACCCGGGTCTCGAACCCTGGCCTGTTGGTTAACAGGCACAGTGTCTTAGCCACTTGCGCCACCCACATAGAAGCTGTTGTTAATTTAGGTTATTAGGACATAGAACCTGTTGTTAATTTGTCTGAATCCCACCACTGCAACCACCCCATTAAAAGAGATTGTTTTACTGGTTTTGTATCAGAAAGTAAGACAAATATCCCAAGACCTAACAAAATGCAGGGTGGTGTGATAAGGTATTGTCACATACCCCCCATGTCACTATTGCACCTGACACCACTGGTTCAGGAATGGCTGAGTTTGGAGGTAAGGGATGGTAGAAGGTTGAACCTTGCAGTGGTCACTACTCAAAGTAATCAGTGCTGCGCACACACACACACACACACACACACACGAGAGAGAGAGAGAGAGAGAGGTAAACATCTGGAGGTCACAGAGGGAGCATCACCCCAGTGGACACCTCCTGGACACCCCCTGTGGACTGGTGAGCCTGCAGCCCCACCAGCCATCTTCTTTGTACATCACTGTGGAGAGACGGATGGAAGATCTGAATAGATAATTGAAATGAGAGAAAACAGACTTTGTTGTCTTGGCTGATAAAAAAATATTTCCAACACCTTAGTTGGAAGCAAATTCCAGGTGAAACATTGATCCTTCAGACATTTGAAAGCATTGGTGCTTCAGGATAATTATTTTCCAAAAGCATGATTTTGCCAAATATGAAATTGTTTGACATGCTGAGTAATAAGAAACTATTTTCTCAAAAAAAATTGCTGCCAAAAGAAAGTTTGCACTATAGTCACAGTGGATTCTGCATGAGATAAACTAAGATGGTTGGTTTGGAGTAGCAAGGACAGCATAGTAGGAGATGGAGATAGGAGAAATGTGTAGCCACAATCCATTAGGAAGCTGTCTTGTGGCTTCTGTTTTGAAATAACCAGGAGCTGGCCCTGTCCTACTATAAAAGCACCTCCATGGTTGCTGCTCATTTCAGCAAGGCAGCTATAGTCAGAAAATTTTCCAGGGAGTTATATCCCATGTTACATCAGTGGGACAGAATCGTTCCCCTTTGGTTTTTCTTCCTCAAAATGATTTGGCTGCCCCTGTAATTCAGCCAGGAGATATCACTTTTGGTTAACTTTCAAGTGATGCCTTTGTAGCGGGTTTCACAGATCATTTTTCACCATTGGTGGGGGATTCTGTCTCAACCTCAACAATAAACATTAACCAAAGAGAGGGTCCCTCCACCTTTACAAATAGATGCAAGGAACAGCCATAAATAGGGAATGATGATGATCTTCTTAGGTATAAAAATATATATACCACGGCCACAGTAGGGTCACTTGACACAGGGAAGATGTATGGGGCAGCATCCTTATTATATCACATATGTTGTGCTAGCTCTTAAAGAGGTCTTCCTTTTTCTTGCCCTCATCTGTAGAGCGCAGTTAAATCCACCCTTTTGGGTGATAAGGAGGAAGGTAAAGAGACCTAGCTCTTTCCATTTCTTCCCAATACTCTGATCATCCTACTAATTTTTCTCTTATCCTCATCCCAATTTGAATTTTCTCTGTCATTCTGCTGTGATGAAGATGAATGTGCCCCCAAGTGGTGAGATCTACATTTAACCACATTCTGGAAAACATTAATTTGCTATCATGGAATAATATAATTTTCTGGTCAGAATTATGCTATAAATTCATCCTCTAGCTTCATTTCTGTATCTAAGGAAGCCTTCAGCCACCAATACAGATGATCTCTAAATCTCTAGCCCTGGATATTATCTTTGTCTACAATATTGTCTGTTGTCTTATTTTTGTATCCTCAAGTCTAGATAGATTTTAACCAATGTTAAAAAATCATTCATATCGCTAAGATTATCACTTTAATATTTAGGGTACAATCCAGAGTAACTACAGGGAGTCCTTGCTCCCTGTAAGAACAATTTACTCTGCATTGTAATATGAATTTCCCATAGGTTTTCACCAGGTGGTGCAATAACTATAGGTGCACGTAATGTCTCTTACGTGCTCCTGTAGTTACTCTGGATTGTAGGGTTAGTAGCTTTTGCTCCTCAGCACTGAGTTCTAGTTTCTTTTTGTCTTTGCTCAACATGTGTGACACCTCTGTGAAAAATAACATTTGTATTTTGCCATTTTGTTGTGGGTCAGCCCTCCATGTATGCTGTATGTCAATACAATAGTTAATAATTAAATATATTGAATATATTGCACTGAGGAGGAGAAGGCAATCTATGCACCACATAATCCTTGGTCTAAGTTATTGGAGATGAGAAGCCTTCTCCACTCACAATTACTCAGGAGTAATTGATTCTTCAAGCAGGGGGGTCCAAACATTTTGTCAAGAGGGCAGCAGCATCTCCCTTAATGCCCCCAGAGAAAAAAATTGATTTACATTTCAAATTTGAATCAGTTTATAAGCACTTTCTAACAGGAAGAGTGATCTTTAAAACCAATTCATAAGCAAAGTCAAAGATTTTGTTCCCCACCCTCCGCAACAACAAAATCAAAATCAAAACCTGATATAGGAAGGGATAGTATGAGAAGCCAAGTTGCTGCATAATTCTCTTCCACAAATTCAGCACAGGACCCTGTGTCATACTTGCCACTATGTGTCATACTTGCCACTATGTCATACTTGCCACTATGCGAACATTGTCGCAAAAAATTGGGACTGTCCATGTTTTGGGGCTATATGGCAACCCTACTGCAGGGGTCCAGTGGTTCTGCTAGCTCCTTCATCAGCAGGTTTTTAAACAAATAACTTCCTCTCCTCATGTTGGCATAACTGCCAGCATCCTTAAACAACCTGGTGGGAAAAGGTGCAGCAACACTCATTCCTCTCTGCAGGTTGGAGCACACTACAAGTGTACGGCAACCATTTTCATCCTGCTTCCCCCTCCCCATTTCCTACTTTGATTAAAGAATCTGCATGTGTGTTCAGGGTATGTATGGTGGCGGCACTATTGAACCGCCTCTGGCAACTGAGCACTGCAGCCGTCCTGGTCATGCCCATTTACAAAATGCATCTTCAGCCATTATGCCCTTCAAAAATTAACCCCAAGCAAATAAAACCAGCACTTCTATGTTTGAAAAGGTCACATTTTCAAATTTGTCTTCCATGCTATTCAAAGAGGGTTCTTTCCTCCCAGGAAGTGCAGTGCTGCCAGGACCCAGCCAACGTCATCTCTAGTTAATTAATTCCTGCTTAATAACTAGAAACAATGTTGTAGCCCTCCTCTGGTGTCAAAAAAATGATACATGTGTTAATATCCCAGACCTTTTAAGCTCAGGGAAGCATGTAGATCGAGGAGAACAGTCATTAGTTGGTTCTAATTAACCGCTCATACTCTTGCTTTTATCCTTCCATTTTCCCAAGTCTTCTGAAATATTTATATCAACAGATATAAGTAGCTGATAACATCCAATAGTTGTTCTTTTCAGCAGGAAAAACATTTTTTTTCTAGAATGTTTTGTCACATTGGTTTTTCTCCCTTAAACCACAGCAAACTGTGCTTTTAAAAATAATGTTAAATACTATCATGTAAGAAGTTTCCATCTTTTAAAATTTATATCAATATCCTGAATATTTTTGATACATTGAATTGTTAAGTACAATTTTGATACATTGAATTTTCCTTCCTTCCTTCCTTCCTTCCTTCCTTCCTTCCTTCCTTCCTTCCTTCCTTCCTTCCTACCTGTGTTAAATAATAAGTTTTAAGAGCTGCAAATTCAAACCTGACCCTACAATCCAGAGTAACTACGGGAGCACGTAAGAGACATTACATGCACATGTAGTTACTGCACCACCTAGTGAAAACCTATGGGAAATTCATATTCATATTGCAGTCCAGAGTAAATTGTTCTTACACTGGAGCAAGGACTCCCCGTAGTTACTCTGGATTGCACCCTTAGCTTATCTATGAACCTGCTAAAAGGCACACCACTGAACACAGTTAATTGTTGCTTAGAAGAGAAGGCGGATATACTTAACAGGCCTGAATGTAAGGCATCGGTTCGAAGTATATGGAGAAATATTAGAATTTAGAAAGCAGTCTGATGAAAGTGCTTGTATCTAGGGCTTAAGATCTAGGGCTAGGGCTTAATAAAGATGCAGCTAACACCCTTGTTTTTGCTAAGCAGGTTTAGTCCTGGTTAGTCCGTGAATGGGAGACCACCTAGGAACCCCCTACATATGCAGCCTTGCGTTCTGCTGATGGAGGGTTGGGTAAAAATGTAATAAAAAGATCTGTCATTGGCTATAGTGTCGGCAAAGCAATGGGAGCCATGGCTGTGCAGCTGTACAAGGCAATTTATCTCCCTGACCAGGACTTCAGAAACTGTCTATTGAACTGCCCTCTGTTGAAGCCAGAGATA
>JAREYC010000006.1:7080000-7102500 GCA_030015325.1 Cryptoblepharus egeriae | reverse complement strand
TTGTCTCCTTTTTAGGTTCAGGCATCTGGTCACCCTGCCCTTCTCATATCATGTTATTGGTACCAGTTCACTCGCTACATTCCCAGATCCAAGCCTAGTAGTTCCAGGCTATTACTGTTCCAACCCTCAACTCCAAACCTTATTACATTCTCATGTATGTGTTACAAATCTGGTTTTGCCATAGATTGTAGCCTGAAAGAGAATTTGTAACACTTTTTCTCAAATAGAAATTGATTCTGCAATAACAGTTTCCAAACTTACTACCCTTGCACTCTGGCCGTATCACACCATGAGGATCAGATTCCTGATGCTTTGGTCACACTTACATGCAATATTTATGCAAAGCAAATCTCGGCACACACAGCTGGAGTTTGCAATCATCCTTCCAAGGAGACAAGGTGTCAAATGGGGGAATCAAAACATAATAAAAAAAAGCAGAAAGCGGGCCAGTTTTATTTCTACTGGTCTTTTCATGCCATAATGTAACATGAGCATTTTTAAAAATTGGATTTTCATCCAAACTGCTTTCATCTCAGGAACTGGGAAAGTTGCAACGGGATTCCTGATCTGGACAAAATCTAAAGTACAGTTTTATCACTAAATTCCAAGAAAGTTAAATTCCTTCCTTCCTTCCTTCCTTCCTTCCTTCCTTCCTTCATTTCCTGTCTTTCTTCCACATTCAAGGGCACTCAGCTCAAGGCAGCTTACAGACTAAAAATGGATACTGATTAAACAATACTAAAAATGTTAAACATAAAAATAATTAAAACACTAAAATGGAACAGATCCCACTATCACACAAAACTATAAAAATTACAACTTACTGAAAACACCAGCACAAATTATCATTGCCCTTTTTGCATTGTCACTCACTATTTAATTCACAGCAAATGCTTTCACGCCACATATTCAATGGTGATAATTATTATGACTTTTCTCACTTGCAACTTACTGGGACCAGAGTAAGTTCATTTTATATGAAAGGCTGTATAATCTCTTTCCAGTTATTCCATGGAATTTATCATCTGCTGTTCCAGTTTATTTTGCCTTGTGATAGCAAGACACTTTGCTATCATTAGGACCCTATGTTACTAGGAACCAGCGGCATAGCAGGGAGTAGATTGACTTGGGTAACCCTCATCCCCCAGAAGGGGCACAGAAATGCCTTATGGCACTTTTGTGACTTCCCCAGGCCAGCACAGGACTTATGTAAGCCTAACCAGCATCACTGTGATGTGACTCCCATGCTGACAGACATGTGTGTAAAAGGCATCTGTGAAGGAGAAGCCTGATGCCCTGCAAATGCTAAATTAGCATTCCCCTACTGGTGCTGAAAATCAGCACAGTTTGTGTATGAGTTCTTCTAGGATCATTTGGTAATATGATGTGCTAAAACATTTTGGGGTAAATCCAACACCATAGATAGGAAACAAAATACTTACGTGCTGTAGAGGATGGAATGATTGCCTCCTGCTGGCTACAAGCTATGACTCTACTTCCCTTCAATTTTCTTTTGATTTTCTGCAATCAGAGACAAAAAAAACATTAAATCTATTCCACGAGTCATTCCAGTAAGATTCAACAATAACTGTCAGCTGATAAAGTAATTCAAAAACAAGCTCACTCAGTGCTTTAAATGACGAGCGGGCAAACATTTTGGCAGGAGGGTCACCTTAGCTCTCTGACTTTGCCCAGGGCCAAGAAACTAATTTACATTTGAAATTTAAATAGATTTTCATAAATGAATACATTAGAGATGAAACTTAGATCAGGGTTTCTCAACCCCCGGTGCGGGGATCCCTGGAGGTCCTTGGCAGCTGCCTGACCACTCCATGAGAGGACTTCTCTAAGTGCCTCTTCCCCTCCTCACAACAGGAGGGCTCTGTTGGAGGATTGCTGCCTCAGAGACCAATCCTATGCCTGTCTAGTCAGAAATAAGTCCCATTATAGTCAATGAGGCTTACTCTCCAATAAGAGTGACTAGGATGGCTTTGTGCATTTTCAATGCATCCTGCACTGAAAAGGTTGAAAATCCCTTCTCTGAGTGGACATGCATTGAGACATTGGGTTCTCACCTGCAATCCTATCCACAGTAACCTAGCAAGGAAAAAAGCAGGCCTCCGTCAGTCTTGAAAGACTATGGTATCGTGCTCACCACTGCATATGCTGCATGCGAAGCACGAAAGCCTGGGTTAGATTGTTATGGAGGATAGGCTGTTACCCAAGCAGCAAATCTCCCCTCTCCACGCCACTGAATTAGTCCAATGGAAAGGCAGAGCCAATACGATTGGATCCAGCTGGCGTCGCAGAGCTGGGCTAAGGACAGGAGCTCACCCTGTCTTGTGAGGCCGACCTGGGTCTCAAACCTTGGCCTGCTGGTTAACAGGAACAGTGTCTTAACCATTTGCGCCACCCACACCCACAACCTAGCAATAGCTCTATTTATTACAATGGGATTTACAGCTGGAGGCAGCTGTGCTGTGCTCTCAGTGGGGAAGTCCTCCCTCCTGTCACCAGAGGCAGAACTCTCCCCCCATCCTTGGGCTGGTCCCTGGAAATTTTTTTTCCACAGAACCGGTCCCTGGGGCCAAAAAGGTTGAGGACCACTGACTTAGGGTGCAATCCAGAATAACTACAGGGAGTTCTTGCTACGGTGTAAGAACAATTTACTCTGGATTGCAATATGAAATTCCCATTGGTTTTCTCTAGGTGGTGCAGTAACTACTAGTGCATGTAATGACTGTTACATGCTCCCACAGTTACCCTGGACTGTAGGATTCGATGACTTAATTTACTAATTTATAATTCATATGAAAACAATAATACAGGCATGCAGAACCACATGTAAACTATGAATTTGAACCACGTGATTATGAACCACATGTAAGGCATGCACCTCTTGCACAGTGGTGACATACAGATCAACATGGACACAGAAGTTATTCAGAGGCAATGGGTAATTAAATAATGCCTGTAGGCCAATGTGGACAGGCCAGAGGGTCGTTGGAAACTGGTGCATCCCTGTGGGCTGAATTGGGAATCCCTGTGAGTCACAAACGTCCCTCAGGACAGGATTTGCCCACCCTGTTCTACGCATATTTACATGGTATTTAGCTCCATTGAATTCAGTTAGACTTTACTTCTTAGGAAGCATGTATGGGATTGTGCTGATAGTACTCTCATCTGCTTATTCCTTGATCTCTTCTAGATTCCAGCTACAGAAAAAGTTTTCCATCAAATGCTTGCTCTGGTCCATTTTTCCTCCATGGATCCTCAGTGATGAAATCCAATCAAAAATCTCTTGGCCTTGCCTCACACTATCAAAAAACCACTGACTATATGGGAGTACGGATGTTGAACTATTTTACAGAATAATACTTGAATTCATTAAAGTGCTATACTGTGAAAACATTCCATTTCACTGTGAAGGTTTTACGTTGAAGAAGAAATGGTACAAGGAGCAGGTCAACCACGAAAGGAGCAGTGTGGCAGGAAATCAGAGGAGCAAGAGCCCATTTTACAACAGCAGAAGTTGCTTCCACTGTCACAAATGGCACCAGGCACTGGTCCAACCACAAGAGGATTGAGCAGTAAGTAATTTTTCAAGATATTTATCAAGCACCCAAAAATCAATAACAAACTTTATCTCCACACAGAACTATGCCCTGCATGCCACCACCTTGCATCTCAAGAGATTTCATGAGATCCAAGATGGCACCACCTAGTTGAGCCGAAAAGATGAGACTTTGGGGTGCTGTAACTCAGTCAGAACTACTGGTCTAGACATTGAACCCCAGGCAAATTCTCAGTTTGAGCCTGATGCTTATTTTTGGCCAAGGTCCTTCACAAAAAAGTTTCATAATCAGCAGCTCCTATGATGATGCATTGGTTGATGTACAGTACTGTATATCTCAGTCATGTCAATGGCTAAGTCTAGCCAAACAAGCAGACTCTGCTTAGGCCAGAATAACATGATGATGATGATGATGATGATGATGATGATTTCTCTTCTTATTCTACAGTGTTCTGGAGTCCTACACACTTTCTCTTGATGGTAACCTAGATCCTAGAGGTCTGAGACTCAGAACCTATCACGAGGTATTAGACAATATAAACATACAGATCAGTGGTGGGATCCAGCAGGTTTGCACCTACTCTATAGAACCAGTTGTTAACGAGAGATAGGACATATAAAGTTTAAAAATAGCCATTTTAAAGTGGCTGCCAGATGGGCAGAGAACCGGTTGTTAATTTCTTTGAAGCCCATCACTGATTACTTATAGGTAAGCCAGGAGTTGGGAGAACAGAAAAACATATATGGGGTGGGCATTTCCTAAATGCATGACTGCTTTTGAATGTAGCCGGCTGCCCATCTGAGATGTCCAAGGAGCAGGTCTGTTACAATTGGTTGCAGGTTTTAAAGATTACCCTAAATCCTCCATTCTGTGCTGCTTTAAAAAAAAACATTTCCTGCATGAGTTGGAGAGGAAACAACACAAATGTCATTTAATTTACATGACAAAGTGCTGCCATTATTTCACTATGACAGAATGCCACTAAGGGCAATTTCTGAAAATTATTTAAACAATGTAATGAGTTAAATGTCAGCATTAGCTAATTATGTTTATGCTAATTGTTAATTAGCTCTATAATGGAGACAGTCTTAATTAACAATAGTTCCATGTGTATATGTGCAGAAAAAGGCTGTGTGCAAAGGGGGGGGGGCGAGAGAGAGCGAGACGGTGGCAGCAAAAAATAATGTTGAAAGTAATTTAATTTCTTGTAATCTTACATATTTCATTTGAGGCATTAATGTGAAAGTTTCCTATATACTTTACAAAAAACTATGATTTGTTAATAATACAAAACTTTCCTTTTGGCACCTGCCTTCCACATCCTCTGTCACAGTAATAACTGACTCCTTTGTATTGTTATTAATTTCATAGTGTTATATTTGCTACTATTTTATCATATGTTGGATTTGCAAAGTGGGCTTATGCTAAGTAGGCAGGCAGGAGGCTGGCAATATTATTACAATGCAAATGCTAAAGATCATGAGTTCCCAGATAGCCAAGTCTCTCATTATCCATGGACAGTGAAGTCTGTCCTACCTGCTGTCCTGGTTAGAAGGGAATAAAACACACACTACCAGACACGTGTGGCACACTTTAGCTAAATGATCTTGAATATTCTCTTGCTCACTTTGAATCTTGTCAGTCCCAGAAACCGTGTGTGCTCACTAGAGCCGTGTTTCTCAAAGTAGGGGGTCGGGACCCCTTTGGGGGTCGCCTAGAGCTTTCCTGGGGATCGCCTAAAGAACCCTGGTGCAGGGGGCCGGGTCAGGCTTGCCAGACCTCCGGCTGTAGCTGCGCACACACTGGGGCTAATGACACTGGGGCAATGACAGCCTCAGGACCCAATCCTATGCATGCCTACTCTGAAATAAATCCCATTATAGTCAGGGGGCCTTTACTCCCATGTAAATGTGGATAGGATTGCAGCCTCAGGGCCCAATCCTATGCATGCCTACTCTGAAATAAATCCCATTGTGTTCAATGTGTGCATAGAACACACATTTCATTTGTAACAATGAAAACATATCCTGCATATCGGATATTTACATTACGATTCATAACAGTAACAAAATTACAGTTATAAAGTAGCAACGAATATAATTTTATGGTTGGGGGTCCCCACAACACAAGGAACTTATAAAGGAGTCACGGCGTTAGGAAGATTGAGAACCACTGCCCTAGAGGGTTATCAATGATTTCAGTCATCATCAGGTTCGATATACATTTTTACAAAAGTAAACAATGAAGAGTAAACAAAAAAAGAAGAGATGTAAGTAGAGGAAATGATGGCTGCAATCCTAAAAACACTTTCCAGGGAGTTAGACCCATTGAACACAATAGGGCTTACTTTTGAGTAGACATGGTGAGGATTGTGTTCGATGTCATTCATCAACATTGCATGGCTTCACATAACTCTCTCCTGACTCCTAGTGCTGGTCTTGGTAGAAGGATGACCTACAGAATAATCCTGTCTTTGCATATCTACTCCGATGTAAATCCCATTGAGCTCAAGTAGGAATTAGTCCCAGTCTGGATAAGTATATATAGTTACTATATAACTACAGTGACGCTTTAAGTGAGACGTCACTGTAGTTATACTAATTCATACTGGAATTAGTCATACTAATTCATTCTGGAGGCATTCTGGAGGCATGCTCTTTAAGTGAAACACTCTTTAAGTGAAGCAGATTTTCTCATAGGAAATAATGGAAACTCAGACGATTGGTTCCACAACCCAAAAAATATTCATATAAAAATATTAACTGTTTATAAAAATGATGACAAAACACTGCAATATAACACTGTACAAAGCACTGTAATACACAGTAACACACAACACTGCAATAAAGAAAATACTGTACAGTACTGAGGGTTGTGTGAGGCTGGTGTGAGGGTTACAGAGAGGGGATGACTTTGGCTGCAATCCTAAAGACACTTTCCTGGGAATAAGACCCATTGGACACAATGGGGCTTACATCTGAGTAGACATGGTTAGGATTGTGCTCTTTCACAATCACTAATGGAGTCACTGCTATCCAATGGCTCAATGGAATCTATTGTCTTTTTGTGCAACTTTAACATTCCCAAGCTGCTGACGGGGAGCAGCACTTGAACATTGATAAGGAACACCTTCCACGCTGCCACACACAGATCCCACATACAGACCTGACTCAGGCTGCTCCCCCCGGACGTCCCATGAGTTCCCTGGCAATGGAAGCCAATTCCAAACTTTGCCCAGGGCCCCACTGCAGCTCAAGCTAGTCTCCTCGTCCCTCCTGTGAGTTCCCTTGCCATGGAAGCCTGTTCCAAACTTCCTCAGAAGTGCTCTTTATTCAAGACAATGCTCTTTAAGCAAGTCAAAATTTCTGAGAAAATTTTGCTCTTTATACAAAACGCTCTTTATTCGAAATGCTCTTTATTCAAGGAACCACTGTATATATAAAAACTATAAGTTATTCTGTAACACAGCACATTAGTCACTTGTGGTAACTATTTTGACCAACCACCTCTAAAAACAGTTCCTTGCAACAGGCTGGCTGGATTGTGGAATTTAGCCATTTAGAAGCAAGTGCCTTTTCAGTTTCTGGTTTTGACTTCTCCCACTCCAAGAGTCTTTAAATGTTATTTTTTTTCCTTCTGATGCTGCACATTAAAAAGTTGCTACACTAGGATTTAAAAAAAAAAAAGCAGGCACCTGTCAGTCTTGAGAGACTATGGTATCGTGATCACTGCATACGCTGCATGTGAAGCACAAAGGCCTGGGTTAGATTGATATGGAGGATAGGCTGTTACCCAAGCAGCAAATCCCCCCTCTCCACACCACTGAAATAGTCCAATGGAAAGGCAGAGCCAATACGATTGGTTCCAGCTGCATCGCAGAGCTGGGCTAAGGACAGGAGCTCACCCTGTCTTGTGGGGACCGGCCCGGGTCTCGAACCCTGGCCTGCTGGTTAACAGGCACAGTGTCTTAACCACTTGTGCCACCCACAGCCCACACTAGGATTTCAACTGCTGCTTTTATCTCTCAACCTCAATCCCTCATGCTTAGCAGTACTTCCAGGAGTATTTCACCTGGGTGAAGAACAGCTCAGCCTTGCTCTCCATGGAAGAATTGCCCTTGTCCATCTCTTCTCTTTTTCCCTGCCCCAGTCCACATGCCAAGTCATCAGAGAGGAAAATTGTGTCTCGCTCAGTGATGGGATTCAAAGAAATTAACAACCGGTTCTATGCCCATCTGGCAGCACTTTTAAATGGCTACTTTTAAACTTTATATGTCCTATCTCTTGTTAACAACTTGGTGCAAACCTGCTGGAGCCCACCACTGGTCTTGCTGGAGAATCCTAAAAAAACCCTGAAGCTGATCCTGTGTTTGCTCATTCTCTCTACAGGGTCTTGCCAAGCTTATTTTTTTTCTACGATAGTTGAGGCCATCGTGAAATTCACTACTAAATGGGAGAGCAACAACCTGAGGTTATCCTGTCAAAACCACAGCATTTAAGAAATGTCAATTTGATCTAAAGACATTCAGGAAGCACAAGGAGCACAATCAGGCTGAAAGCGTGCTGTGTGGTGTACAACTCTCAGCTATAGAAAAGGACAGCGGTGTACCATCTATATAGCATGAGGTGTCTCGTGCCATGGGCACATATGCCCAGTTTGATATTATTGACGTGTAACATTAGCTAAAATGTGGTTTCAGGTGGTTTGATTGGGGCGAAATTTCAGTCCTTGCTATGGGCATCGTTTTTCCTAGGTACACCTCTGGAAAAAGACAACACAAAATGCGGATCCCAATGGTTAGTCTTTCCCGACCATTGCCAACAACTGTCTTCTGGGTTGATGTGACAGCCATTTGACAGGTTCACAACAGAAGCTCTGTGAAATCCTTCTTTATCCATCGTGAGAGCTGGATTTGGACTGCAAGATATGTCTTAACAGCAATGATGCTATAAAATTCTTAACTCATGTTTAAAAAGTAGAATTATCTAGCCTGCTTAGGACTAGAAGTGATGTCATTAAATAAGAATTACTTCAAACTTTGCACATAGGGCGTGACTAGCAGAGAGAAAGAATATCATTTTTTAACCCTTTGGATGAAAATCTGCAATATTTAATTAATTACAGAAAATTAATTAATTTTCACTGAAAAAGGCAGGCCGGCTGGCCTGTGCTGTATCCAGCATGAGTCTGGGGTTGTTGCTGCATTACCATGGGTCAAGGGGAAATTATACCCCTTACCCAGGGGGGGCTTCAGGGAATTCTCACAGGTTCTATAGAACCCTTTGCTAATGAGCACCTGGTTCTGAGAACCAGTTACTAATGGGACATAGAAACTTGTTAATTTAGGTTATTAGGACATAGAACCTGTTGTTAATTTAGGATATCAGGACATAGAACCTGTTGTTAATTTAAGATACCAGGACTTAGAACCTGTTGTTAATTTATTTGAATCCCACCACTGCCCTTATTCCAAATAACACAGCAGCAGTCCCAATGTGCCTATATGGATCTGCGCCACTTCAGGAGGTGGCACAGTACCAGGCAGACAAGGACTGCTCTGCACTGTCCAGAGTATAAACCAGAGAGCAGACCAAAGCAGGGCTATGCACTATGTTCAGGGAATAAATTTATGATCTGGCCCAAGATCCATCTCTCACTCCACATCCACCAACCCCAGGAACTTTGTCACCCATCCACCACCCCAAAATGTCTCTTGCCCACTTTCTCCCACCTTCCCTCCTCACCACTGCGCAGTACAACTCACCAGCCTTTGGGGCCCACTGCGGCCTCCCCAGTTCTCCCTGTAACTCCATGCAACAGCCTCCCTTCCTCTACAGGTGTCGCAGATATGTTTACAGCATGTTTGCAACATTCTGAACTGGCGCAAGTGACATTGCAGCCGGCACAAGTGAACAGTTTTGATTGCACTGTTAATCAAACTAATCAATAAAACATTTTGATTGACTTATTTGAATTAGGCTGCAATCCTAAGCTCCAGTTAGGCTGGCCTAAGTCCTGTGCTGACCTGGGGGAGGGTGCCACAAAAGTGCCATAGGACACTTCTTCGCCACTCATTGGAAAGGGTTAGGCCAGTGCATCATGGGAACGCTGATGAGTTGTGCCGGCCTAGGTTAGGATTGCACCCATAACTGGGCAAATTTCAGTTGTTTTGTTTTGGTGCATGTTTTTATATAAACTGCAGGTGGCAAGTGCCGCTTAATTTTCAAACCGTGTTTTATTAACAATGCATCACAAATATAAAAATCTTAACTTTCAAATTTTCTGTAATCAAATGTTAAACATGACAATTAGATACAAAAAATTAAGCTCATTTTACAGTTACTGATCATATCATACTCAGCCTAGAGTTCTGTTATCTGTAGCTTCATTTCAAAAGTGAATTAAATCAGTCCAGTTAAAATAAGGAAGATTAACAGCCCAGACCAATTCAAGTTTCA
The DNA here is from genome assembly GCA_030015325.1 of Cryptoblepharus egeriae. NCBI lineage: Eukaryota > Metazoa > Chordata > Lepidosauria > Squamata > Scincidae > Cryptoblepharus > Cryptoblepharus egeriae. The sequence goes on along the minus strand of JAREYC010000006.1, from coordinate 7,092,467 downwards.
AGTACTGATGCAGTCAAGCCCCTTTCCATCTCCTTTGGGCCTCCCTCACAGCCCCCAGGTTAGTGGTTTTCAAGGTTGGGACTGGGACCCCCCTGGCAGGTTGCAACTTCATTTTGGGGGGTAACACAAAAAATAGTGTATGTATAGCACGGCAGAATTTTACTGCTTCAATTTCATGAGGCCCTACTCTTTTGAGTAGAACCTCGGTTTGAATACTAGTAACAGCCTTCAGCTATCGCTTGTGGTCCGTTGATGTGCAATATAACAACATTCATCAGTAAAAACCACTACCCATTTTCAACTGCCCTTTGGCCACCTCTCTCCTCAATGGCTCACCTCAATTACCCTCCTAGCCTCTTCTCCGCCTGTGGCCTGTTAGTTGACAGTTGGAATGTTGACAGTTGTATCTCCTCAGTCTGGTTGACTGACATGGCACATTGGCCAGAAGTTGCAGACACCCTTACACACAGATTAATCCTTTTATGTAGAAAGAAGTGCAAGTTGGGGAGAGGGGCTTGTCTCTGAGCCACTTTTTAAAAATGACCTACCGGTCTCTTATTATCCACTAGGGTTCCATTCCAGAACCTTCCATGGATTTAAAAAAAATATGTTTATAAAGAAAACAATGGAAAAATAGGTTTAAAACCCCAATTCCAAGTTTCTTGCTCTTCTACTGCACCTAACTGAATAAGATAGTGTCTCGGTATCTGCAGGGGTTTGATTCTGGCACTGAAAAATGGAATGATTGCTTGCATAGAATCATAGAGTTGGAAGGGATCTAGTAGGTCATCTAGTCCAACCCACTGCCTATAGCATTACTGCCTTTCTACAATAGTACAAAAAGCAGTTTATAAAACTGTGATCTGCAGTAGCCATTCATGTTGAGTCAAAGCCATTCATGTTGAGTCAAACTGAGTATAAAAATCCATGTACTGTATAACAAGATTGGACCTGTATTTACAACAGGGTGAGTCGAGACCCATACCTTCCCTTTGCATTCAAACAGAAAGTGTGCATGTCTTATTTTCAGCTTCTCCCTGTGCTGAGAGGGAGCACAGTTGCACATTGGAACTTTAGTGTTTGAAAGTTTATGTTATATTTGTTTTAAATGTATAGGTGTCAGCATGTCCCTCAATATACACTAGGGTTCCATTCTAGACCCTCATATGGATGAAAAATCCATGAATAAAAAACAGTGGAAAAACAGATTTAAAGAACCACTTCCAGGTTTCTTGCTCTTCCATTGCTCCTAATGGAATAAGGTTGTTCTTCAATGTCTTCAGGGGTTTGATTCTGGGACTACCTGATGATACAAAAAAAAATAATGTCCCTTTGCAATTGTTTTAAAACAGATTTTCTTACTGTTGTAGAAAGGCAATAAGCAATTAGAAATGCAAAGAACCCTTTTCCTTTGCCTGGCTCAGCTGAAAAATGTAATGATTGCTTGCATGACTGCTTTTCTAAATGAATAAGAAAGGTAGTTTTTAAAACTGTGATTTGCAGTGGCCATTTGCATTGAGTCAAATCTATGTATAAAAATCTGTGTCTAACAAGGCTGGACCTATAACCTACCACTCCATCAGTTTGCTGCTGGAAAAGGTTATCAATGTTCATTTAAAATCACATTAGTGATGTGCATGTTTCTAATTGAAAGTCAGAGATTATAATATAAATAGGGAAATTCATTAAATTATTCAACATAAAATAACAGTCCAGTCCTATTTGGGCCGAGCCAGTAATTTGGGCTGGTCTGCATTGGCTCTGAGTGTCACAAATGTGCCATAACACCCTTTTGGACCTATTATGGTCAGCAACACCAGCACAATGATGCGCAATGGCTTGCCAACCAGCAGGAGTAATTTCATGGTGGGCAGTATAGGGGCTGGGAGAAGGGGAAAAAATACATTCTGGAGATAAGGAGGGGAAATTTTTGGAGGGGGTCCAGAATGAGAGGTGGATTGGGTGCAGGAGGGGGCGGTGTTGATAGTGCATACTGCATCATAATCCTTATCGTCAGCCTGGACAGCCCTATCTTGATCTCATGGCTTGTACAAATCTGAGAAGCTCCATAGGGATGGATAGGGCTTTATCTGGGATTAGAGGAAAATATCCAAAATGGCTTTCAGTCATCTCCCAAGGATGTCACCATATGGATATGGTGCAATCCTATGGTGGTCACAATATGGTGTCCAGCATAGGATGTTGTCCAGGCCATGAAGCCTGGCTGCATCTACACACCTTAGGATTTGTGCTGCCCATTTAGCGAGAGAAATTACCTTATGAGGACTTCCATGAGGCCATTTAGATAGTCCCTTCAACACAAATATCCTATTCAATAGCCAGATCTCCATCCAAATTTCAGTCCAAAAATAATGGATGCGATGAGGAAAACTCCATGTGGCCCTGATCTTTCCAAGAATAAAGATTCAATTGCATGTCTCCAGAAGCTGGTCTAATGGGAAAAAATTATCTTTAATTAGATAAATATACTAAATGTGCTGTTGTACCATATTTATGTTGTTAAGGAAACATATGTCTCAGGAAACAATCTGTTGTCAGCTGTCACTTCCTCTCCAAAGTGTTCAGTTACTGTTTTATTAAAGCGCCGTAATCCCTGATTGATGCCTTCATTCACAAGTTGACCTTGTCATTGTTTCCTCGAGTACTCGTAATTGTTACTGTGGAGAATGCCGGGCTTTAATTATCTGTGCTAAAACTCATACGTTCTGGTTACACTCTGCTGATTGTATTGGATACACTGCAATATTTATTTGCCAAAGAAAAGGAAATGGCAACAGCAAGTCAGTCTAAAGACTCTCGCATGGGAAAGTAATGGCGGATATTACAGGTTCCTAAAATACTGTAATAGCATACAGTAATTCAGGCAACCCTGGTAATCAGTTGATGCTTGGGTTCGGTACAGATTGCTTGCTATTGTAACAGGCAGCCTTTTTCGGCTGGGAATATGTCTGTTAAGTTATAAACATTTAAGTGTAAGGGGTATAGAATATCAATACTGTGGGCTCTAGAATGGCAGGCTGCAGAAGTATTATGACTTCCTCACTCCACTCAAATGCAATATGTGCATTTCTCATGTCCGTGTGATATGTGTTAATGTAGGTATTCAGCGTTCACGGATGACCTCGAGCCAATGGGAAGTTCTCCTGTGTGAGCCTCATCAATCTGAACAGGAGTTGCACTGTAGAAACTAACCAGGGAGAACTAAGATTAGTGGCAATAACCAGTACAGATCATTTGACAAAATTCCAAATGTAGCACCTGATGATGATGATGATGACGACAACAACAACAACATCATCATCGCTTCTGCTGTAAATGTTCCAGCACTGCACTCTTCACTACCATCCCCTCTGCATCCTGCAACCTCCTCCTTTTGGTCTGTCATTGGTTCATCTCCATCGTCGCACCAGCATGTGGCATTCTGCTGCTATCACAGTTACCTCCCTCGTCTCTCCAACCATGTTGCATCCAGTGATGGAATTCAAAGAAATTAACAACCAGTTCTATGCCCATCTGGCAGCCACTTTTAAATGGCTATTTTTAAACTTTATTTGTCCTATCTCTTGTTAACAACCGGTTCTATAGGGTAGGTGCAAACCTGCTGGAGCCCACCACTGGTTGCATCCCATTCAAATCCTCTCAATTCCTATCTGCTCCCAGATGCACAAGGACAAGAGCTTAGCTTCATAACTCTTGAGGACTTGGACCTGCTGCATCTCCCTCTACATTCGTACCCATGACCTTCACTCCTCCAACTCAGTCACGCTGTTTGATCTTGGATCATAACTAACTAACTAACTAACTAACAACTCAGTCACCCAGCCTCAACCATGTAAAGATCTGCTTCTCTCATTCCTCCTGGACCTGGAGGACCTAAATATACCTTCATTATTACTCCCATCAAATCCCACCTTTTCCATGAAGCCTTTGGTGCAATATCAGCATCCAGACTCCCTACTATAACTAAGTTCAAGTACACACATAACATAGTATGTTCTGCCCTGCTTATCCCATCTCTATTTTCATCTCCATTGTTGCATTCCTCTTTCAGATCATATCATCATGGGAAAGAGTGCCCAAAAATGGGCAGTTCTTCTCATTCCCTTCATCCAGCATCTGAGTTCTGTCAATTTGGAAAGCACTGATGTTACCTGTTCAGAAGTGATTGCGTCCAATCCATCCTCCTCAATAGATGGTTGGTGTTGTCAAAGATGACAGTGGCAGCGATCTGTCTGTTGCTGCATGGGAGGAGATCCATGCCCGGCATATCGTTTACCCATGAAGAGCTGTAGATTACACCTTCATCATACCATCACACCAGCCATATACGTTAAGATGACAAATGGAGACAGTTGATGCAACGTGCACATTTGGAACATGCCTGTATTTTTATACTAATGTGACACATTTAAATAAGCAAAATGAATTCACAGCTACAATAAAAAGTGGCCAAGTCTCCTTTACCATTATTTTATTTCCAGTAACAATAAAAAGGCTGTTTTCTAAACCTTACTTTATTATTCACCTCCCTTTTGCCTCATCAAATGAAAATGTTATTTATGTGTGAAGAGAATAACCCATTTTATTAAACTCTTGTTCTCGTGGTTTTATGGCAAAAGATGGCAGGTGGTTTTATATATTAAGTAGTGGTAGCAACAGGATTTCCTGCACTGAAAAATGAGGGACTCTAAGCATTGCCATTTGGGACGTGAAGACAAACCCAGTTAATGATGACCAGCTACTTTCCCCTGGTGCAAGACTCATGTTGCTTGGGCAAGGATAATCATGATGAGTTTCTGCTCATTATTAAAATATTCCTATGGTGCTTGCTAAATGACAGATCCACTGGAAGAGTAATACACACACTCATTCTGGTTGTCAATTGTTCCACAGTTTTCCTTAACTGCTATTGTTATACCCAGACAGACAAAGCTTCTGCCTGCATCTGCTTCACCAGCAGAGATGGGCCACCAAACAGAATGTCTGAACTCCCATCACTTTATTCTCTACCTGTGACTGTTTTCTCTCCCAGTCTGAAGAATCTTAATGAAGGAGCCACAAACCTACAGCCTATAGGCGAGCTGTTCCTGGTGATCTATGAGTACATCTAGTCAGACAACCAGACGAGGGCAGCATCACAAGATGGAAACAGAAGATAAATTTATCCAGAATTACAGGTGACCCTCATTATATAGTAGGGTTTCATTCCAGAACCTCCCATGGATTTAAAAAAATTAAATAAAACAATGGAAAAAATAGGTTTAAAAATCCAATTCCAGGTTTTGTGCTCCTTCATTGCACCTAATAGAATAAGGTAGTGCCTCATTATCTGCAGGGGTTTGATTCTGGAAGAATGGAATGATTGCTTACATGACTGCTTCTCTACAACAGTAGAAAAGCGGTTTTAAAAACTGTAATTTGCAGTGGCAATTTGTGTTGAGTCTAATCTGTATGTAAAAAATTTGTGTATAAAAAAATTGGACCTGTATTTTAACTACTGTGCATTGCATATTTCTGTAGCACAAATGATCAAGAGCTGTGCCGTGGGAGTTTGAGGGAGACCACTTATTAGAAAGGCCATTGGGGGGATGTGAGCCCTTCCGCCACAGCCCCTGTGGCTGGTGTTGTCAAAAAACTGATGTGCCCTGAAAATTTTAGCACCTCGTCAGTGTGCGGAGAAAGGAAAAAAATTGAAAATTGCTGATCTATAGAAAAATGCAAGGACATACTGCATCTTCTTGTATCTTGGCTTACCAATGGCCAAAGTGGAGATGGTTTTAACCTCTTTCATTTTCAACCAGGATTTGATGCTTGATAATGTTTTTTCTTAAATAAAGCAACAGGCTTTGAACATTTCAATCCATTCAAGTTTTTAAAGTCTGCCTCTTATAATTACTTGGCTTCCTCGCGGTGTCCTTCAACCTCAGTTCAAGAAAGGAAACATATCAATGTATTGAATTGGAATTGGAACAAATAACAAGGTATTTGAACCTTGTGTAAAAGGAGTGATGCTTGTTATTGAAGCAGGTTGATCCTCCTTTAGTTCACAGCGGTCAATTAATTTGAACGTTTTGCTGCATTTGGATTTTGTAGTTGAGAGGCAGGATGGAGGCATGTCTTGCCAAACTGGTAAGGACATTGGAATTTATTGTCTCCAACTAAGATCCTATCACAGTTCATTCTTTCATCACACTAAGACAAGACGGCTGCAACACATTCATCATGGGGGGCTCAGATGCCTCCCCCCTCAGAACTCTTTCTGCCAAAAGTGTCACCGCAGATATTTGCATTGATTTCATATCATTACCACTTTGCTATAGGATTTTTGGATTGCAAGGTGATGTGACCCTGCCTCATCCAATAGATGAGCAGCCAATGCTTAAAAAAAATTAGTATTGATGACCACTAGGTGGATGATCTGGCAAAGGAAATGAACCTATGTCAGTTAATTGGATTGTGTTTTGTATCCCAATGGGGAAAAATAACGGAGTCCTTTAGGCAGTGGTATATAGGCATATGTCTCTAATGCAAGAAATCCAACCTCCCTATTTTGCACAGTAGAGTTGTTAAAATACTTTTTTTGTTATTAATTGGAGAATCTTGATTCAAAATATAATATTTTATAAAATGGCCAGTTTACTCAGCATCAAGTTCAGTAAGTCCAGTGGTGGGATCCAGCAGGTTCGTACCAACTGTATAGGACTGGTTGTTAATTAGAGACAGGACATCATCATCATCATCGGCATCCTTCAGTCTCGAAAGACTATGGTATCGTGCTCTGATTGGAAGTCCTGAAACAGCATCTAGTGTGACTAAAGAGCCAATTTGAGAGTGGCAATCCCTTCCACACTGAGGACAAATAAATTCCGTCCCCTGCCCAGGCTCCAGGTTTCGCTGCTTTTGGGTCTGTCTCTTTGCTTCAGCCTGCCGAACAAGTGTCTCTTCCAGTTGGAGAAGGCCATGCTGGGTCTTTTGCCTCCACATTGAACGATCGGAGGTCAAGGTTTCCCAGCTGTTGATGTCCATTCCCAAGGCCTTTAGATCCCTCCTGCAGATGTCTTTGTATCGCAGCTGTGGTCTCCCTCTAGGGCGCTTTCCCTGCACTAATTCTTCATATAGGAGATCTTTTGGAATCCGACCATCAGCCATTCTCACGACATGCCCAAGTCAGTGTAGACACCGCTGTTTCATAGGTGGGCTGTGGGTGGCACAACCAGTTAAGACGCTGTGCCTGTTAACCAGCAGGCCAGGGTTCGAGACCCAGGTCGGCCCCACAAGACAGGGTGAGCTCCTGTCCTTAGCCCAGCTCTGCGATGCCAGCTGGATCCAATCGTATTGGCTCTGCCTTTCCATTGGACTAATTCAGTGGCGTGGAGAGGGGGGATTTGCTGCTTGGGTAACAGTCTATCCTCCATAACAATCTAACACAGGCTTTCGTGCTTCGCATGCAGTGTATGCAGCACCAAGCACAATATCGGAGTCTTTCAAGACTGACAGAGGCCTGCTTTGTCTGTCTGCCTGTCTTTCTGTCTGTCTCCTTGACAGGACATATAAAGTTTAAAAACAGCCATTTAAAAGTGGCTGCCAGATGGGAATAGAACAGGTTGTTAATTTCTTTGAATCCCATCACTGAGTAAGTCCCCTGTTTACGAACAAGTTCCATTCAAGAAGTTTGGTAGTAAGTCAATTTGTTTGTAAGTACAACAAATGTGTGTTGGATTTTGAAGCAAAAGGGGAATTCATTGTATGCACAGGGGTCAGGGCCTGAGCTGTGGGGAGGAAACCTGCCCCCCAACCCAGGTGCTGGGAATCCCCTGCATGTATGAACCTTCTAATGAACTTTCACACTTACAAACAAGCCTCTGGGACTCACTTCTGACTCTCAGAGTTTTGTTTGTATCTGTGAAAGTTTGTTGGCGAGTCACTCTGTGTGGTTTGCAATATAATGTTAATGGTGGTTTGGCTTCATATATCTGCAACAAAGAACCTTGTGGTCTTAAAAATGAACAATTTAACAAACACACATTTGTTTGTGGACTAGAGTCCATATTATGAAATACACTCACGCACCTACCTTTAGACGTCACTAAAGTGTTTAGTTCAGAACCCAAGAGAGGACCTAGGACCCCAAGGAAGAATCCCAAAATTTCCTGGGATCTTACATTTTTTCATTCTGAGTTGTGTAGCATGTTCATAATTTGAGCCAGGGAGCTTCTGATTTTCCAGAAGGTCTTTCTGTAAAACATACAGTCTTGTTTAAGTCTAAATTGAACAAAATCAGACTTCTTGACAGGTTCTAGTCCAGCAATTTCATGCTGGAGCCTTCCTTTCAAACCTTTTGTTGAGACTCAGTGACTTTTGAGGTCAGCAACAGGAGTATCTTGGAAGAGTTATTTACAGTGAAACACCTACTCATTTCTAAATGTTGCCATTTCTAATTTTATATTTTAATTAAATCAGGTATTTTCAGTCGATGTTTGGATATTCTAAACTCTGAAAAACGCAAATTTTGCAAACAGAATATGTGAATTACAGGTTGGCATATAAATGGTCAGGCCACTGTGCTGGTTCATTAGAAAATTCATGCTTTGGCAGCATAATTCTAGAATAAAAAACTCTAAATTCTCCTTTAAGAGGACAGTTAATGTGCTTATCAAATCATTTATGCATCAAAAAGCATAAGAACTGTAAGTCAAGAAGAATGCATTAACAGCCACTTTCATGTCGGCAATAACTATATTCTGCTGTCTCTTATATTGTATTTCCTTTCAGGTCACCCTTCATGAATCTCACAACTGGTCATTCTTTATCAGATGTTAGAAACAACCAGATTATACCAATTATCAGACAGATTATCTTACCAGATTGATTCTTTCTGTCAAATTTCATTCTGATATAACAAATCTCAATTTTATAATGAACAGAACTTTTAGAATCCAGTCCTATCCAACCTTCCAAGTCTTATGCAGAGGGTTGAGCATATCCCTTTCGGCATCAGAGTGCCAGTCATTCATTCTCAGCCTCACCTACCTCACAGGATTGTTGTGAGGACAATAGGATAAAAACTTTGTAAGCTACTTTGGCATGGGGAAGGCAGGGTACAAATCCATTAAATTCAATGCAAATGTGCAGTGCAACAGTCCAGCAGTATATCCTGACTGTTACATGTGTGAAAACATTTTTGTAGACTTCCCAATCTCGTAAAGAGAGTGCAAATATGCATGCATATGGTAGGGGGAGTCTGCCCCCTCCAGTTTTTGTGTATTCCAGAATATATTTTAAAAGGCTCGTACCAAAGATGAGGTTGATGCACTGCATCAATGGGTTGGATGTAGGCTAAATGCATGATGTTCCTTCCTACTTGAGTTCACTTCTCTATGAATGTGTGTGTTGAACTGTGGCTATGTCCATCCTTCTTGTTCACATCTCAGGACTAGAAAGGACTAGGACTTTTCACTAGGAGATTGGGGACAGCATTGCATTCTGACTCTCTTCTCTGTAACACAACATATCTCAATGTCATCGCAGTCCCTGCTACCACCACAGTTTCCTACTGGCATCCCTCACTTATTGGATAGGTTAGGAACCGGAGCATTGTCCAAAAGTGGAAACCGTTGAAAAGTGGAACCTAGACTTTTTCAGCCACCAAAAAAGACACCTAAATAAACACATATTTAACATATATAATTTGGCATCCATCAGTCTTGAAAGACTATGGTATCGTGCTCAACGCTGCATGCGTAGCACGAAGGCCTTGGTAGATTAATATGGAGGATAGGCTGTTACCCAAGCAGCAAATCCCCCTCTCCATGTCACTGAAAGAGTCCAATGGAATGGCAGAGCTGATACAATTGGTTCCAGCTGCGTCGCAGAGGTGAGCTAAGGACAGGAGCTCACCCTGTGGGGACCCGGTTCTCGAATCCTGGCCTTCTGGTTTAATGGCACAGTGTCTTAACCACTTGCACCACTCCGAGACATATATGACACAAAGCCGAAATAAACACCAAATTACAGTAAGATGAACAAAAGCAGGTGCAGGCAATGAATATCTTATGTATTTGAATCATGGTTATTTACAGAACAAAGTCATAAGGAAATGCCAAATATTTTGATCAGGGAAGACAAATAGTTTGATCAGGGAAGACATGCAAATCAGGGAAGACAATTTTATCCTTTAGACCAGCAGAGAGAGGTTGAAAGGGTGAACCATGTATTCATTGAATGAGTTCTGGGTTTGCTGAAAGAGGGAAAGAGCAGAACTGTCAGAAAACAAAATGTCAGAAAGTGGGGGATGCCAAGTGGTGGGCTCCAGCAGGTTCACACCTACTCTATAGAACCGGTTGTTAAAGAGAGATAGGACATATAAAGTTTAAAAATAGCCATTTAAAAGTGGCTGCCAGATGGACAGAGAACCGGTTGTTAATTTATTTGAAGCCCATCTCTGCTATACTTCCATTAACACTATGTCAGTTGATCTGTATTCAGGACACATGATCAGGGGTGTGTATCAGGATGCATAGCCAAACATAGTGTCACAATCACACATTTAATTATGGGACTTCACTTCAAAACTATTAAAATATCAACAGAGAGCATGAAGATGTTCACATGAAATGGCTGGGGAGAGAACACTGAGCCACTGAGAAGATAACTTTCAGTAAAGAATAGATGTACATATCATGCATACGCATAGTTGTATACGTATGCATCCAAGGACTTAATTTACCTCTTCATGCAGCATTGAACTCCATAACACTTGTTCTGCTGCTGGCCAGATATCTCAATTTACCAAAGTAGCTGAGTACTCTCATCACTAGCCAATTCCAGTGACTATAAAAATGAAAATTAAGAAAAAAATTTTTTAATTATGGACACAAGAACGTCTATTAAAGCAGTTAGGTAGGTTAGGTGTGTTGATTGCTGGCTTTTACAGAAGGACAGTTTTTCTTTGCTGTTGTATATTTTTGATGTAAAATTTAAAATGGATGTATATTCAATCTGTATGGATTTGGATGAATGATAATAATGATATGTGTGTTAAAAGAGCTCAAGATTATTTTAGACTTATAAGGAATGATAGTCAAAGAATTATAAATAGTCTGAAGTATATTATTTATCTGGGCTAATTTTTGAAATCTCCTTAGTTCAGCATTTCTCAGACTATGGAACCCACTTGGTGGAACACACTAGAAACAAACCAGGTGGGTCTGTGAAACATATATTTCCAGTGGGTCTCTATTCGTTTCAGTGCGTCTTTTTTAAATATCTCACGGCCCATAGTGTGTGACCATATTTGGGGAAATATTACAGATCTGTATTTTAACAGATTACTCAATATCTACTTTTAACGAGGGTTGCTTTTGAGGGGGTACTCACCAGTTCTGAGTACCAGCACCTGTATGGTGAATACTGGTACCTCCGTGGTCCCCAAGTTGACATGCCTATGATTACAAATCATGGTGAGTATCCCCACTCTTCCATGAAGCTTCCTGGGTGACCTTGGGCAAGTCAGTAAGTCTCAGCCAAGCCTACCTCACAGGGTTGTTGTGAGTCCAAAACTCCAGAATAAACACAGGGATGCCACCTGCAGCAAAGGCATGTGGGGAATCTATGGCATGCAACTAATATATTTCTCATAGCATCTTTCTGAGGTGTGGTATGTTTTCAAAAGAAATCAAGTGGCCTTTAGACCGTTCATCCTAAATATGCATTTATGGGAATCAGAGGTAACTTAGAGAATCGACATACATTTAAGAAACCAGAGGTATGTTGGGGGGACTTTGGGAGTATCCAAAGAGGGGCAGCAGGAGCTAGAGGATCACCAGGCCAAGGGTGTGCACTCCAACATGCTGGATGAACCAAAGCATAGAAAGTAGAAGAAGCTACATGGCTTTGCAGCATCCTGAGTCTTTACAATGCAATATATAGATCTGGGACAGGTAGGGGGGTCTGACAGAGAAGGGAAAAAGCAAACCAATGCAATCAGGGTATGTGTGTGTGTTTAGTTGCTCTTTCTATAACAGGATCTTCTAAGAAATTTTGTATACAGGTGTGCCCCACTTTTGACATTTTGTTTTCTGATGGTTCCACTCTCTCAACACCTTTCAGTTATACCCAGAATACATTCATTCAACATATGTTCCACTCCTTCAACCACTCTCTACTAGTCTAGAGGCTAAAAATGTTTTCCTTGATGCTGATTTACATGTGACATGGTGATCAAGCTGTTTTTGCCAGTTCATTATTATTTTCTTCAGTAAATAACCATCATTCAAATACTTAGGGCACTCATTGCCCACACATGCCTTTGTTCATTTTACTTTAATTTGATATGTATTTTGGCGATGTGCTAATAAATTTGTGCTATTTAGGCTTTTGCTACTAATAGTTGTCCTTTTTGGTGGCTATTTTGCATTTGCAAACTGATAAAGACTGGGTTCCACTTT